>BSBK01003824.1:1185000-1192500 GCA_027943335.1 Chamaecyparis obtusa | reverse complement strand
AGAAGAAGAGGAAGAAGAAGAAGAAGAAGAAGAAGAGGAGGAGGAGGAGGAGGAGGAGGAAGAAGAAGAGGAAGAAGAATATGGAGAAGAAAAAAAAGAAGAAGAAGAGGAAGAAGAAGAAGAAGAAGAAGAAGAAGAAGAAGAAGAAGAGGAGGAGGAAAAAGATGAAGAAGAGGAAGAAGAAGAAGAAGAAGAAGAAGAAGAAGAAGAAGAAGAAGAGGAAGATGAAGAAGATGTTAGGAATGAATGCTAAATGTTTGGTAGACATTCTGTAGCAGTTTTTGTTGCATTCATGACTATGATTGCCATTGATGTCAACACAGTGATTTACTGAAGACTTGCAGAGAAGCAGATAGAGTTTGGATTAGCGCACATGGGTTATTGTAGTTGGAGCTATGTGACATTGAGGATATACTCTTTGATATTTCATATGTCTATGGTTAAGAGTGTAGATAGTAATTCATTGATTCATGGAATTTATGATCATTTTGGTGGAAGCAGTATTCAGGCAATGTTCCTGAGTAGCGGTTTGTGAAAATCGGATGATATCTCCTAATCAGGATGGAATCTAGTTTTGTGCAATTAAAGGGAAGTTGGAGACACATTGATAGTGATGTGGATGACAGTGCAGTCTTTGAGGTCACACGAGTGAAGATTTATTGTATTTGGAAGCTGACAATTTTGTGTAATTTTGGTGTAGCATGTGGAAACTTTTATTTTGTAATTGTATGCTGACTCATTTGTAATTATTTGAGTGTGGTATAAAGGAAGGAATGTATTTCCTTGTTTTATAGATTTTTAATGTGAAGAAGTATGTAATTATGATATGGTAGCAGTGGTTGTGATGTTGTATGCATGAAGTGAAGAAAAGAGCTAAGTATGAAAGCAAATTTGTGAAGGAAGACATGCGAAGTACAAAGATCTGAAATAGAGATCTAATGTAATAGTGAGTGTAGTTTGGCATAGTTAGAGTAGAGGTAACATATTATTTTGTTGAGTAATGAAAATATTATTTGGACAGTGTGTTCAGTGATCTTACCTGAAGCTATTTGGGGAGTGGGTCCTTCTGTCTTCCATAACTCTTAACAGGGTTAGAATCTTTTAACAGGGATTCATATATACTAAATGTATTTCATAAGACTCCTAACAGATTCCATCCTCTCACAAGGAATATCTATCAAGAGGTTCCCTAGTCAACATATCTTGTGTCATTGTGTTATTGTGTATGAATATCTTTCTATGGTTGGTAATTATATTGCTTATATGGTTTAATGTTGTTGAAGATGATAAAATTTATAATTATCTGATAACTGATTCACCCCCCCCCCCTCTCAATTATCTTGGTGGACTTTACTTTCTAACAATTGGTATCAGAGCGGCAAGTCCTTGAAAAAAAAATTTAACAACTTAAGGAGATCCATGGTGAATTTTAGGAAAGAAAGCCCTAAGTTTGATTGAGTAAATTTTGACAGTTGGAAAGAAAAGATGAAGACACACCTATTATGTTCAAGACCAGGTTATTGGTTGATTACAAAGAATAATAAGACTATCATTGAAGAGGACAATCTTGAAACATGTACTACAGAAGAGAGAGATATATTCAGGTGTAACATACTTGCAAGAGAAGCACTTTTGACAGCACTTTCAGAGAATGAGTACAGTCAGGTAAAATATTTAAAAAAATCTCATGAAATTTGGAATGCTTTACACTCTACTTTTCAAGGTGACGAACATGCAAAAAGAGTTAGATTACATAATTGGATATGTGCATTTGAAGATATAAGAATGTTGGAAGATGAATCTATTAGAAGTTATATTGGTAGAATGTCAGAGATCATTTCAGGTATAAAATCTTATGGAGGAACAAAGACAGAGAATGAAGTGATATGGAAAATTCTGAGGACATTGACTCTTGTATTTAAGTAGACAACACAGATGATTCAACAAGTGATACCTTGTACAAAAAACTATACAAGAGAAACTATTCTTGGAAGATTGGAAGTAGTAGAAATGAACTTGAGATTATCAGGAGACTTACCTAGAATGGAGACAGCATTCAGCACTCTTAGTGTTCACCCTACTTTGTCAAAAAGCATCAGTGTGAGTGGAGATTATGCTGGCAGTAGCAAATCTATAAATGAAGAAGACAAGAAGATTGAAGAAGGTATTGCCTTGCTTGTGAAAAGAGAACTAGATGGTAAGAAAATATTTAAATGTTGGACTTGTCAAGAATATGGTCATTTTGCATCTAAATGTCCTAAAAGAGTTAAAAAGTATAGAAGTAATTTCAAACCTAGAAGATCTAAGGAATTTTATTATGCTAATGATGAAGATCTTGAAGCTAGTTTAGAAAGAACTTTAAGTGAAAGTGATACTAAAAATAATGATGACATAGGATTTGTAGCAATTAAAGAAGAAAATCCTAAAATTGATGTTAAGGAAGAAAAAGCCTTAGTTTCTCAAGTTGAAAAGAAAGCTGATTGGATTATAGATAGTGGTTGTTCACATCATATGACCAGAGACATGGAAAAGTTCATAAAGTTGAATGAATATGATGGAGGAGTTGTTAGAGTTGGAAACAATGCACCTTGTTTGATTCAAGGTATAAGATCTATTACTCTTGATGGAAAGACTAATACTGATGATGTTTATTTTGTGGATGGATTGAAACATAATATTTTGAGTGTTGGATAGTTAGTTGATAAGGGATATCAAGTTTGGTTTAGTGAGAAAACTTGTGTGATAAAGGATAAGGATGGAAATCTGATTGGAACTGGATCTAGAACCAGAGGTAATGTATTTCAGTTGAATCCTACTGAGATGACATGTTTGATTACAAATATTGATGACAGTTGGTTATGGCATAGAAGGTTTTGTCATATAAACTTTGATAACATTGTGAAAGTAAGTACTACACTTGTAGTAAGAGATTTACCTAAAATTATGAAGCCTACTAACATGATTTGCAAAGAATGTATAATGGCTAAACAGAAGAGAAGTTCTTTTCCTAGTAAGAAGTTTACATCTACAAAGAAGCTGGAGATTGTTCATACAGACTTGAGCGGTCTTACCAGGACTAGAGGATTCTATGGAGAAAGGTATTTTATGATTCTTGTTGATGATTTTACAAGAATGATGTGGATTGTATTTCTTAAATAAAAATCTGAAGCATTTGATAAGTTTAATATTGTTAAGAATAAAGTTGAGAATGAATCTAGAATGAAGATTAAATATTTAAGATCTGATAGAGGGGGAGAATTTACTTCTAGAGAGTTTAACAACTTTTGTGAAGAAAATGGCATTAAAAGATAGTATTCAGCCCCTAGAGCACCTGAACAAAATGGCATTGCAGAAAGAAGGAACAGATCAATGAATGAAGTAGCAAGAGCTATGTTGTTTGAAAATAATTTGGCAAAGATATTATGGAGAGAAGTAGTGAACATAGCAGTATATACAATGAACAGAGTACAAATCAGAGTAGACACAGAAAAGACACCTTATGAATTATGGTTTGGACATGCACCCTCAATTAAATATTTTAGAATTTTTGGAAGCAAATGTTATTTAAAGAGAGATGATGATATTGGAAAGTTTGATCCTAGAAGTGATGAAGGTATATTTCTTGGTATATTTCAAAATTTAGGAAAGAATGCTTGATTATGAATCTGATGAAGAAGCTCATCCTAAACCTAATACTAGAACTACTAAAAAAAATTTATGAAACTGACAGTGATTTGTTGAATGAAAGCCACAATGAAGTTATTGAAGAACCTACATCTAAAGAGAGATTTGAGACAGTGACACCTAGCAAGAGTTTGTTAAGGAATCATCCTTTTGAATAGATTATTGGGAGCATCAAAAGAGGAGTTCTGACTCAAAATAAGGCACAAGAACAATTATGTTTGATTTCTCAAATTGAACCTAAGACTACTAATGAATCTTGTGAATATGAAAGTTGGACTAATGCTATGAAAGAAGAACTAGATCAGATTGAAAAGAACAAGACATGGGAATTGGTCCCTAGACCTAAAGATAAGAATGTTATTGGAACTAAATGGGTATTCAGAAACAAGATGAATGAACAAGGAGAAGTAGTAAGAAACAAAGAAAGATTGGTATGTAAGGGTTACTCACAACAAGAAGGAATTGACTATGAAGAAACTTTTGCACCTGTTGCAAGAATTGAAGGAAAAATAATGTTTTCGGCTTATGCAGCTTACAAGAAATTCAAAGTGTATTAGATGGATGTGAAGTCAGCATTTCTGAATGGAGAATTGGAAGAAGAAGTCTACATTGAGCATCCTGAAGGTTTTCCTTTAACTCAAGAAGGAGACATGGTATGTAAATTAAAGAAAGCTTTATATGGACTTAAACAAGCACCTAGAACTTGGTATGCAAGACTGGATAAGTATTTGTTAAAGTTGGGATTTATAAAAGGAATAGCTGATAGCAATCTGTACACAGAAGAAATTGAAAATGGTTTGTTAGTTATATTTATTTTTGTTGATGACATTATCTTTGGAGGAGAAGATGAAGCTAGTGACAAATTTTCTAATGAAATGAAGATTGAATTTGAAATGAGTATGATTGGTGAGATGAAATACTTTTTGGGATTACAGATAACATAAAACAATGATGGTATCTTTGTAAGTCAGATAAAGTACCTAAATGACTTGTTGAAAATATTTGGAATGGAGGATTGTAAACCAGTTGGAACACCTATGGTGACCAGACATAAGTTATCTAGCACAGATGAGACTCCTGCAGTAGAACAGAAAAAATACAAATCTATGATTGGAGAATTGCAGTATTTGACTCATATAAGACCTGATATAGCACATTCAATTGGAATTGTAGCAAGATTTCAAGCTGAACCTAGAGAATCCCATTATGCAGCAGTAAAGAGGATACTAAGATATTTAAGAGGCACAATGGACTATGGATTATGGTATGAAAAATCTGATGATTTTACCCTATGTGCATATACAGATGCTGATTGCGGAGGTAGTGTTGATGATAAGAAAAGAACCAGTGGTGGAGCATTTTTCCTTGGAGGAAGATTAGTTTCTTGGCTAAGCAAGAAGCAGAATTGTATCTCACAAAGCATAGAAGAAGCAAAATATGTAGCAACAACAAATAATTGTAACCAGATAATTTGGATGAAGAAAATGTTGAAGGATATTGGTATAAAATTTGTTGAACCTATCATTATACATTGTGATAACACCAGTATAGTTAGTATGCCTAAGAATCCTATATTACATTCTAAGACAAAGCATATAGAGATTAAGTATCATGTTGTATGAGACAAAGTTGCTGAGAAAGAAGTAAGACTTGAGTACATAAGTACAAAGGAGAAGATAGTAGATATATTCACAAAGCCTTTGCCTAAGGATACATTTGAGTATCTGAGAGGTATGCTTGGGGTTATGCCCCAGCCTACTTTTGAGAAGTGATGCAGTTGGTTGCATCCATCCAGTGGTATATAAGCCTTATCTTTCTTCTGGACTGGATGTTGGTAATTCCTCTATGGGAGGTTTGTGTATCTGAGTTGAGTCATGAGGACTCTAGTAAATGTATTTTCTGAAAAGTGTCTTTTGACATTTGAGTTGTTGTTGACATAGTGATGGAATTTCTATCATTGATGTCAATGGGGGAGAAGTATACATGAAAAAAAATATGAGACATTTGTTGGATAGAACTGAACGGGATAATGAAGCGAGATTTGATTGATGAAGAGGATTTGAAGAAGCAGTGTTGCAGTATTGGATTTTTGGAACATTGGATGTTTTTCATCTATGTTGCCATCAATGCCAATGGGGGAGATTGTTAGGAATGAATGCTAAATGTTTAGTAGACATTCTGTAGTAGTTGTTGTTGCATTCATGACTATGATTTTCATTGATGTCAACATAGTGATTTACCAAAGACTTGTAGAGAAGCAGACAGAGTTTGGATTAATGCACATGGGTTATTACAGTTGGAGCTATGTGACATTGAGGATATAATCTTTGATATGTCATATGTCTATAGTTAAAAGTGCAGTGTAGTGCCTCCCTGATTTACCCCTTTGCATGAATATGCTTATGGTGTGGTTTTGATTTTCATTCTTGAAGGGTAAGGTCATGTTGGTCCCATGTGAGGGAGAATCCGTCAGGAGGATTATTTAGGAGTGTGTATCGATGTTCTGCATGAACTAGGAGACATAGGATATGGTCTTGAATCACATTTTTGGAGACCCTTAGAGTAGGGATGAGTCATTCATATGGATGCAGTGATTGTTACCCACATAATAGTCGATGGCATCATGAGATGCTCTTTGCCAAATTTTCCTTATGTTTATCAAGAGTTTATCTTTCGAAGTCATGTCAGGTGTTTTAAGAGATTCTACCTTGGTATTATCTTTTTGCATAATAGACTCAGTAATTAGAAATTTATGTTGTTTCATCATGATTTGTGTCTTGGTGGATAGAGGTTTGATTACCATTATTATGTACTCTTTTCATGATACTTATACACTCAAACCCTAGGATGCTCTGCGTTTAAAATAAGATTAATTGAATTCAACTGATCTTTGTGATAATACTATCAAGTGCATGTAGATAAATATTGTTTCCTATGTGTATATAATCTCTAGAAGTAATACAGTAGGAAAGGTGTGAGTGTACCACTACGGAATGTTGAAATGTTTCTATTTGGATATGAATGCATGCATAAAGGACTATTTTATGTTGAGACATGTAGTAATAGAAAAGTAATTATTAGGTCCTAATGTTGAGTGGGAGATTTCACATAAAACGCTTCGATGTTATAATAATGCAAGAAAAGTGAATCATTTGAAATGTGGCTTGAAAATAATTTAGGACTTATATTCACACTAGATTATTAGGTCTTGACTTATGGTATTGATGAATTATTTAAGTTAGAATATTATGCCATAATTTCATGTTTGTACAAGAAGAGTTTATATGAGATAATCATGGTTAATAAATTAGGTTAATTGATATATTTATGTTCTTGTTTAATAGCTTCATTTGAAATTTAGAAATGTATTATTGGAAGTAGGTGATTTTCTTGTGGTAAAGTGTGGATGCAATTGGACTCTATGATGTACTAGAGTTTGATTATGTGACGATGATATAGGACTTCTACTTTCATGCTATTTATTAGGTCATGAGCATAGTAATTGTTAAATCTTTGATTTATGTATGATACTTTGATGTTACATTCATGTTAGGGAAATTTGTGAGAAATGATCATGATTATTATGTTAGGTGAATTAACATGTATCATTTTATTCTTGACTTTATATGCTTTAGAAATACAATGTTGAATATGATGAGAATTAATATGAAATGCAGTTAGAAATTTATGATGTTAAGAATGTGATTTTTAGATATATTTTATTTACATATATATATGATATTTGACATTTCATGAGCTATTGATACTTTGTCAAGTGTGCAGGTAAGACCATGGAATTTTTGGGGGAAATCAAAG
>BSBK01003824.1:1170000-1180000 GCA_027943335.1 Chamaecyparis obtusa | reverse complement strand
GTCAACATATCTTGTGTCATTGTGTTATTGTGTATGAATATCTTTCTATGGTTGGTAATTATATTGCTTATATCATTTAATGTTGTTTAAGATGATAAAAGTTATAATTATCTAATAACTGATTCACCCCCCCCCCCTCTCAATTATCTTGGTGGACTTTACTTTCTAGCAGAAGAAGAAGAAGAAGAAGAAGAAGAAGACAATGGAGAAGAGGAAGAGGAAGAGGAGGAGGAGGAAGAAGAAGAAGAAGAAGAAGGAGAAGGAGAAGGAGAAGGAGAAGAAGAAGAAGAAAAATAGGAAGAGGAAGAGGAAGAGGAAGAGGAAGAGGAAGAGGAAGAAGAAGAAGAAGAAGAAGAAGAAGAAGACGAAGACAAAGACGAAGATGAAGATGAAGACGAAGAGGAAGAGGATGATGATGAGGAGGTGGAGGAAGAGGAAGAGGAAGAGGACAAGGATGACGATGAGGAGGAAGAGGAAGATGAAGAGGAAGAAGAAGAAGAAGAGGAGGAAGAGGAAGAGAAAGAGGAAGAGGAAGAAGAAGAAGAAGAGGAAGAGGAGGAAGAAGAAGAAGAAGAAGAAGATGAGGAAGAAGAAGAAGAAGAAGATGAGGAAGAAGAAGAAGAAGAGGAGGAGGAGGAAGAAGAAGAGGAAGAGGAAGAAGATGTAGATCCCTATAGTTTTTTTGTCTATTACTATCATACACTTAGTTATTATCTAGGCAATGTTGGTTGGTCATCACTGCGACCGAGTCATCATGTATAGGCTAAGTCATATAATGTACATTTACCGAGTAGCAATCACTGGTGAGTAAACCTATGGTCACCGAGTACTTTTGTATTAGCCAAGTGAGTTTTTCTGAGCTATCTAAAGAAGACAATATCAAGCGCTAGAGTATAAGGAACAATGAATGCTGAGTGTAAGAGATATCAAATGTCAAGCAAGCCAAAATTAACATATGTGTTTGTTATGGCACAATCACTGAGGTAAAATGTTTTGGCTGATATTTATATTTTGTTTACTATTTTTTGAGGAAATGGTGGAGGTAATTAAGATTCTATTTTGTAATTATTAATCCCTATGCAACACTTGGAGCCAATTAGAATTAAGGAAAGGTTAAGCAAAAAAATGAGTTAATCTGGATTGTAGATCTCAAATCTTGGAGGAACTCAGTTGTCTATATAAGATGAGATCTAAAACCTTATGAAAAAGAGAGAGTGTGTGTGTGTGGATGTGGAAGAGAAGAGAATATTTTCAGACTAGTGAAGTATTTAGATATAGTTCAGTGACGGAGTGAAGTAGAGTACAGCAGTGAAGGACAGAACAGAGATAAACTTGATAGATAAGATCAAATCAATACTGGAAGGCAAAGATCTGTAATTAGCATACAGTGCAGACTGAAGGATTAGGTATTGAGAAAGTCTAACAAGTGTATCAGGGTAAATCTCTAAACAAAGTAGTTTTAATCGACCTTATGTAATCTCTTAACCGAGTGCTTACTTAGTTGTAAGTTTTAAATCCTTTTGCAAGGTAGATTGTATAAGTCTTTTAGCTCTTAATAGGGAAGACCCCTCATAGGGTAGATCATATTTTGTGATCAAATTTGTATCCCTAACAAGAAAACTTTATACTATAGTAGTGAAGATTTTTAGGTGCCATCCATGTTAGAAATAGGGAATACTGAGAAGGGGGGGTGAATCATTATTCTACAAACTTTATCTTTTGTCCAATTATGGATATAACAGATTATCGTAACACATGCATAACATAAGAAGCTAAACAACATGCATAGCAATAAAACTAAAGAACTCATAACACATGATTTGTTCTTGAAGAAACCCTGGCCAAGGGAAAACCCCGGTGGGGATGGTACCCACAAAGATCCACTAATCAAAAGTATCCTATTAAGGATTTTGACCCTGTTAGGAGTCTATTACAAACATATAGTGTATCAGTCCTGATTAAAGGACTATAGGCCTTGTTAGAAGCCTCAACCATGTTAGGAGTTGGTAGTATAAAATGTGATTACCAACTAAGCCCACTGCCCAAACAAGTAATGTACAATATACACTAATTACAAAAGAGGTCAAGGTACATAACCTTATACTACTTGCATCAGTATCTCTTTGCTAATCTTTCACTATCGCTATTACATATGCTTCATATACTTCACATCATACTTCTACAATTACTTGTTTCTTACAATTACTACTACACTTTACAATTACAAATAAATTTACATATATACCAATAGCTTTATCTAAGAGTAAACATCTATGATGTCATCTCTTTATATTGTTAAGACATTATTTTTATAAACAAAATAATCCCTTAACTATTTACCAATTCTGCCTTCATATTCTATCATGTTGGCTTCACACTGTCTTCGGTAAAACTATCATAACTTCTTCCGTACATACTGTACTAACTTTCACACTAATATGGGTCATCATTAGTCACCATAGAGTCTATGTTTAAGTGCACAAGCACTGAACTCACTCCAGTCAATGTCACAAACAAAAACTGTGTCCGAGTACACTGGTAAAAATATTGTCTCATACTTAGACAAATATGCAATGCGCTTTGTCATGCTTGCTCTCTAACTTGTGTGATCTTCATTTGGATCATATGTTTCCATAATGGAAACATCTATGCAATAAAATCAGCCAAATTTCAAACAATCTCCCTCTTTGTTATTGGTGCCAACATATGAGAAAATTGGCTAAGTGTGCAACTCCAAAATCTTAAAATTGTGGCCATAGTATAACATATATATACTATCCTTATAACTCCTCAAAAATCTTATCTCTAATACAATACTCCCCCTAAGAGTATCAATCCTTAACATATACTATCAATTTTCTACTAAATATCTATCCCCCTTTGACAACAATGACAAAATAACGGTAGGGAGGGCTACAAAATTGTATCAAAAAATAGTTATACCTCAATTTATTTATTGCAAAGTTGGTAGGCTTGCAACACAATTTGCAAAATCTATCTTTATGGTTTCTATCTCCTTTTCCCATGATTTCTTAATGGAATCTGCCACATTGAGTAGTGCACTCAATCCATAAGATGCTATTTGACATGCTTGGAGGTTTTCAAAATTAAATTTTTGAAAAGACATCTTAGTTGTAAGACAATCTTCTAACTGCTCTTCAATAACACTTAACTTCATAGAAACATGCTCTCTCAAAAGAGTATATCTTCTTAATTTCCTATCTTTATCATCTTGTATAATTATGATTTCATCATAAAGTTTCCTAACTTTCTTCTCAACATCACTAACCTTCACATTAGGATTAGGTAGAAGGTTTGTTTCATTTAGAATCTCTGCTTCCTTCAATTTTATCTTCCGATCTTCCTTAGTTGTCAAAGTCTCTGATTTTGTACATTGTATGTACAAAGATTTTCTTGTTTCCAAATGTTTCCTCAAGTATTTGATACAGATATCAAGAGTATTGATATCATTGCTAATATACTGACTAATGTTCAATAGCATTCTAGCCTCATAGTCAGCCTGTGCTTTCACTTTTGCAATATCAGCTAAGTTAGTGAACTCATCATCAAAAGTGCTCATCACTTTCTTTGCCTTCTCCATAGGGTCTACTTTTACAATCTATGTGGTCACAATACTTTGTAGCTTTTCAGTTAGGTCCTTCAGACATCCTTCAAGACTCTTAACTTTCTTATTCTTCCCAATGATTTTGATCAAAGATGTGATCAATTCCATCTGATCATCATCATCTACTTCTTTTCCCAAATCCTCAAACAAAGATCCAGTTTGCTTCTTCTTTCCAGTCTCAGGAGTAAGACTAATTTCTTCTATAGAGGGTACAAGTGCTTGTACTTCTGATACTTTGGGTTCTTCAATAATAAATCAGGTCTGCTCTGTTTCTGTAGTTCTATCTGGTTCATCAAGAGTCAAATTGTCAACAATGTTCTCTAGATTCTTGAATACATTATCATTAGTATCCAAGGTGATTCTTGTACCTTCAACATTCATAGATTATTCTTCAATGTTTATAGCTAGTGGAGAGGGAATATCCTCTTGTTCTACTTCTTCTACTTGCTCTGTTGCAACTGATGTCTCTCCAACAATTTCTACCATAACTTTGATTATTGCTTGTTCAGTCTCTGCATTCACTTGTTCATATTGTCCTGCCATGATCTGAATGGTTCTCATTTTTTTCCTTAAATGGGTGCTAAGGAGCTTCAAAATTTGTTTAAGATGTTCATCATCTCTTACATCACATAGTTTCTTCACAAGATTCTCTCTGATAGATTTGTCTTCTTCTTGTGCTCTCATCTTCCTGTTAACAAGTTTTTTCAATAAGTCATCAGGTATCTTTCCCTAAATAGAGTCAAAATTCTTATTAGCTAGAATCAAATGCTTGACCACTACATTTTCAAGATTCAATTTATCAGAATAGTCATAAAGGTCATAGTATTTATTCATTTTAGTGAAGTCTCCATCTTTTATAATTTCTTCATTCACTCTCTCAACTCTAGGTTTCCATGCTTTCTTCTTGACAGAAGTGTCATCTTCTTTAATTTCTGCAACTTTCCTAGGTACTGGTGGCACCAAAGTTTTCTACCTCTTACCAAGTCCAGTAGCAATTTCTTTCACTCTCTTGCTCGGTGTGGAGGAGGTAGATCTAGTAGGTTTGCTTGCTACTTGTTCCTTCTCAGGTTCCTCTACTTTCACCTTGACTGGTACTGCACTAGATGATAAGGGAGGTATAGACAAAATCTCTTTCTGTCCAATATCTCTGATTGATGCTACTATATGCTTTACCACTAAGAATTCTCTCTTTGTCATTCCTATATCCTTCAATATTTTCTTAATAGTTCTTTGAACTCTTTTCTTAGACTGTTTCTCCTCAAGTATAGCCTTTGCGGAGTTGAAATTTTCTTCAAAAGTTCCAAATCTGTTACTGTGAGTGTCAACCTTGCACTTAAGTAGCCTATTCACATATTCTTCTATCTCATTTTCAGATATTTCATAGCCAAGAGGGTCTATGAACTCAATTCTAGGTTCAACTACTTCAATGTATGTAAAGTTAGTGTCAACCATAAAAAAAACTTCATTCTTGTATTTCTCCACAAGAGACTGTGGAATCCTTGATCTACTAGACATAATATTCTGAAATGTCTTAATAACAAGTACTGCACTCTCATTAACACTATCAATAACATGTTTTTTTTATACTACATTAATCCTTTCCATTGTAGTTTGTCCATCATTCCAATCATTTCCTATGGTGTAAGGAAATCTCCTCAAAAGATGAAAAAACATGTAAGTGATCAAAGATGAAAATCTAAATTGTGCATACTTTGTCTTCTTAATCTTCTCCAAGTTCTCAAACAATTGAATTCTCATAATTTCACACATATCAACTGGCACTTTGTCAACACACATCAAATAAGCTATGTGTACCATTCCAGCTGCCATGTCATCCTCTCTTGAATTTTCACAAAACTTGGTTGTTAGGATCTTGCATAAGTATCTAACATCATGTTGTTGGATCTTACTAATTACAATTCCTTTGCCATTATAGGATGAATTAGTGTTATCAATGACTATTTTTCTCATGTTCTTCTCATTTAAAGGAATAGCTCCAGATTTAGATAGTCCAATGACTTCATGAATCAAATCAGTTGTAATGTCTATCACTCTATCTTCTAGCCAAAACTTCCCATTATGAATTCTGCTAAGGATTATCTTAGTGCATTCTTCATTATCAAACTCATACTGCAATGCATACTTAACAATCTCATTGTCTTTCAAATGATCATATCCTTGTTTCAATGACATGTCCTGGTTGTAAATCTTCTCATACTCATTTGTAAAATAACTATCACTGATGGTTTCTAACTTGCATCCAAGATAACTTTTTACATTCTCTAAATGCAAAACTCTGTCTAGTATGGATGATAAAGCTAACTTAGGGTCTTCTTCCAAGGGTTCTACTAGTTCCCTCTTCATTATAGGTCTATTTTTATCTCTGACAATGTGAATTAAAGATACATCCATGATTACTTCAAATTCCTTTTACCGATTCATAGATCTGTCAAGTAAAAGACCTCGATTTCATGATTTTAGGGCTTGCATAGATTCGGTACTCAAATCCTTCACCAAATCATTGCAAAAATATTCCAATCACTTCTATTTGATCTCCTTAACACTTGTATTCACTTTTATCATCAAATAACACTGATCATAACCTTTTATTACTTTAATCTCACTTAGTTCTGACATCGCATTCAATTATTTTGCCGCTTCTTTCCAAAAAGTTGTTTCTACTATCCTGCAAAACTTAAAAAATTTTGCGATCTCGCAAAACATAATATCTTTTTTTGCGCTCTTAACCGTAGCATTAGAATATCATAAACTACCTTCCATTAAATTTGCAAGACTTAATTCATCATAAATCTACTTCTACACTAATCTAAGTTCCTAATCTACTATAATTTTCATAAATTAAGTGCTTTGAGATAGGTCAGGTAAGGATTCATTCTCACCACTTGATACTTCACCTTTTTAATTACCTTCAATGTTGAATATGTCTCCTTGATCTGTGCTTTTAACAAACTTCACTTCATCTATATTGTTACAACAACCTTTCTATCTGTTACTTGCATCTTCATTTCTTCTTTCATGATTTTTTTGGGTTAGGGTTAGGATGAAAAACTCCATTGTTCATTCTACAAAACCTTTTTGTATGTCCAATCTTGTTGCATATCTAACAAATAATTCCATTGTTTCCATATCTTGGTCCAGGTGGATTAATCTATGATTTGCAATTTCTAGCAATGTGTCCAACCTTGTTGCATCTATAACATTTTACTCCAGTTCTTCTATTCATATCTTCAGTAGGTTTCTTATCTGCATTGTTAGTATTCTTAAACATTTTACTATTATTATTATTCTCAACAAATTTAGGTTTCCTACATTCAATATCTCTATGTCCAAATCCATGACAGTTATAACAATAACCATTAAGAGGTTTAAATTGCTTACCTGTGCAATCTCTCTTCATATGACCAATAGTATTACAAGAAAAACATCTACCTTTGAATTCTCTTTGCATACCTTTGGATGATTCATCTTGCTTTGGTGATTCTTCTTCTTTAGGTGTATCTTTAGATTTGTTGATCTCATCAAACTTCTTCTCATCTAAGCTTTCAGATCTGGTTCCTTGCTTTCATCATTTTCTTTAAGAGTGTTGAATCCAAGACCAGTCTTATCATAGAATGGTTTCTGAAAAGATGCTTGTTTATCAATCCTCTCACTAGTTGAATATAGCCTTTCAAGTTGTTGCTTGGATTGAGTCAGTTCACCTTTCACAATCTTGTTGTATTTCTCAAGTTCAACATACTACAAATTGACTTTCTCAAGTTCAGATGTTACATTTCCAAGTTTAGATTTCAGTCCTTCATTTTTAGTCTTTAGACTTTCATTCTCAAATTTCAGATTCACTTCATTCTTTCCATTTCCATCTTTCAAACTAAGCTTCAAATTTGCTATCTTCAATTCATGCTTAAGGATCTCATTTTTTTTTTCCAAATTTTCATCACAATCTTCAATAAGAACTTCAGATTTCAGATCTTCCAAAAAAAATTTCAGTTTCTCAATGAGGTTCTTTACATCATCATATTTTCCTTTCAGAGTGTGTCTTTCATCGGTAAGCATATAAATCTATTCAAGAGCTTCTTCAAGATTCTTCTGTAGTTGATCCATATCCATACAGATCTTACTTAGGCTACTAGGCTTTCCTTGAATGATTCTTTTCCGAGTAACTAAGCTCTGATACCAATTGTTAGAAATAGGGAATACTAAGAGGGGGGGTGAATCAGTATTCTACAAACTTTATCTTTTGCCCAATTATGGATATAACAGATTATCTTTACACATGCATAACATAAGAAGCTAAACAACCTGCATAGCAATAAAACTAAAGAACTCATAACACATGATTTGTTCTTGAGGAAACCCTAGCCAAGGGAAAACCCCAGTGGGGATGTGATGAAGGGTGATCCCCTTAATACCACAAACACATAACAGATATAGAGAAACAACAACAATATGCAAGAATAGAAAATTGGCTTCTTATTATCTCCACAAATGTGGAATTACAAACTTTCAGAATTACAATATGCAAAGCCACATGGGCATTCCCTTACAATATTCTATAGGACAAAGCCTCGAACTATTACCCAGATCTACTACCCAGAACTGTTCTGAACTGCCTAAGACAATAATACAGCCTTCCTTATATAGGCAATTTTCCACCGCCTGGGAAGGTTCCAGAATTTTTAGCCAATAAGGCCGACCAAACTTAGAATTATTTTATTTTATATTTTATTACATCATAGTCAGCTCAAGATAACCTTTGAAACCCGAACAAAAATTTTGAAGAAAATTATTTTTCGCCATTTCAGGTGGCCCAACTTCTGAAGACCATAAGTCATCACCCGTTGACCCGCTCGGCTATTATAACCCCATTTTGAAAATGCCACGAAGTGCTCTACAGGCTTGACCCACGCAAGCGCCCGTCACCCAAATTTTTGACCTCATCCGGGGCCTCTAAAGCATTCAAAACTGAGTTCAAAGTTTCTATACCGTGCTGCCAATACCGAAAATCTTTAATATCTTCCAATATACACTTGATCTGGCAATGAAACTTTACTGGCAGACTTATATGACCAAAATGAACCTCCAAGAAAGAAATCAGATCATTCTGAGCACATACAAAAATTACCAAAAATAGTAACTTTCCATAAATAGTAGCTCTGCACAAAATAGCCCTTATTGAAAATAAAAACAAAAATATTTTTGGGTGATGCAAGATTGCTCTTACACCCAGGATGCTCCTGCATCAGGATGGTACCCACAAAGATCCCCTAATCAAAAGTATCATGTTAAGGATGTTGACCCTGTTAGGAGTCTATTACAAACATATAGTGTATTAGTCCTGATTAAAGGACTATAGATCTTGTTAGAAGCCTCAACCCTATTAGGAGTTGGTAGTAAAAAATGTGATTACCAACTGAGCCCACTGCCCAAACAAGTAATGTAAAATATACACTGATTACAAAAGAGGTCAAGGTACATAACCTTATACTTCTTGCATCAATATCTCTTCACTAACTATCACTATTACATATGCTTCATATACTTCACATCATACTTCTACAATTACTTGTGGTTTCTTACAATTACTACTACACTTTACAATTACAAATACATTTACATATATACCAATAGCTTTATCCAAGAGTAAACATATGGGATGTCATCCCTTAACTCTTTACCAATTTTGCCTTCATATTCTGTCCTGTCAGCTTCACACTGTCTTTGGTAAAATTATCATAACTTCTTCCGTACATGTCGTACTAACTTGCGCTCTAAGATGGGTCATCATTAGTCACCATAGAGTCTATGTTTAATTGGGCAAGCACTGGACTCACTCTAGTCAATGTCGCAAACAAAAATTGTGTTCGGGTACACTGGTAAAAATAATGTCTCATACTTAGGCAAATATTCAATGCGCTATGTCATACTTGCTCTCTGACTTGTGCGATCTTCATGTGGATCATATGTTGCCATACTGACAACATCTATGCAATCAACTCAGCCAAATTGTCAACAATCCACACCCTAGTTTTAGCTTTCAAGGTGTTCTAGGTAACCAAAATTACTATATGAGTACTTTCATGAATGATGTTTGGTTTATTAGTTTCATTACATTGATAAAGTTTGTGATAATGTTGTGCAAGTTTTCAGTAATGAAAAATGGATTAATAGGTGATATCTGATTCACCCCGCCCCCCTCAACATCACATTTCCCAATAGATTTCCAATAGAAGACGATGAAGAGGAAGAAGAAGAGGAAGAAGAAGAAGAAGAAGAAGAATAAAGACAACAACAACAAGATGAGGAAGAAAAAGAAGAGAAAGAAGAGGGAGACGATGAAGAGGAAGAAGAAGAAGAACA
>BSBK01003824.1:937500-1165000 GCA_027943335.1 Chamaecyparis obtusa | reverse complement strand
CATTTTTTTCAAGTTTAAGTTTTTGGCCTTTCGGACTTTGAAATTCCAAAATTCTAGGATTCATAAGGATTTACACTTAGTTTTTTTTCAGCTTATCATTTTTTGGAGTTAGGGTCGGGGTCCAAAATTTTTTGGTCATTTTGACATGGAAATAATTTGCATGAAGAACTTGTTTTGGGTTAGATTGCATGCATGTTTGGGGTTGCTTTTCTAGCCTTGGGGATATCAATCATTTGAATTCACAAAGAGGAGACATGAAAAATATTCCAAGGAAGAACTTAAAGTTTTGAACAAGACTCTAGTTCGATAAATGGTGGAACTCCAACATTGATCTCTTGTTTGTTGGACATATTTGGACTTGATTCTTCATGTAATTATAATGCAAATGGATTGGAGTCTGAGAAAACATGTTAAGGGATAGTTTATAAGTAGTTTTTCTTCAGTAGGCTTTAGATTAAATATTATTTTCAGTTTTATGTGTAGCTTAAACCCTAGCTACGTATTTCTATTTTTTAAAATGAAAAGCACTATAAATTGTGTCAAAACAATGTAATAAGGGTCAATATTTTTCTGCAATAAAGTTTAATGCATTTGGTGCTTTAATCATGGTATGAAAATTTGGCCATCTTTGAGAAATTTATGATTTTTGTTTTTGGTAATTCATGTATTTCAGAGAGCCATTTATTTTATTGTCTATTTTGTATGTGGTATTCATTAGCTTGGATTTTATCACTACTGCATCATCTTGTTGTGACGAACTATTGGGGAATTACTTCTTTCATGTGTAAGGATAAATTTGTCTCATGTGTGCATGGATTTGTGGCGGATTCATGATTTGATGAGTTTTGAAACATTGCATCTTTTATTTACATTTTGTTGATGATTGCATCTGCATCTTATGATTTGTGAGCAATTCTGATTCATATTGTGTGGGTTTTCTTTAAAATTTCCTAATGGTTTAATTTGTAAGCTTGATATAGCAGTGGTTTATGTGCTTTAGGAATTTTGTTCCAAGTTATTTTATTTCAATTTCTTGTTACCCTAACCCTTTTTTTAATTTGGAAATCTCATTAATCATAGATTCATGTTAAGTTTGCACAATATGAATTGCATACATATCTAAACCCAAAAAATACAAAAGAGATTATTTATTGAAATTTGTTTTGCAACCTCTTCAAGAATTGAACTAGAATAGGCCTCCTCTTGAGCATTTTGACATATATGTTCAATTAAGCTACTCACATGATTGATACCTCTCCTCGAATAACCTTGAGAGTGGTTCTCATCATTATTTCAAGAGGGGGATTTGTATCTCAAATTCCTAGTCGTTGCCTCTTGTAAAAATGACACTCAATAAGACCACATAGATTTTGAATAATTGGATGGATGAGAAGCATTAGATTTCGATCAAAAATGATGTTGAGATGATTCAATGTGTGTTTGATGATATTTTGAATGAGTTTCAAGTTTGATTTAGGTCATTTAGAACAAGTTTGACCAAGTTTTGACCATATTGTGACTCACTTTGACACTGGTTTGACCATGTTGGATTGAGATTGTCAAATTGATTTGGTGTTTATTTTGCATAGATTTCTAACCAATTTGTGTTGATGAGCTTGATTTCCAGAGTGCTCAATTGCGTCTAACCAGAAGTTTGACAGAGTGTTTTGATTAGGAATGTGATCTCATATTTTTATTTTGCTCCTGAAAATGGATTTAAGATGTCCAAATTAGGTAAGGAGATTGATTTCAAGTCAATTGGAGGACTTTGTAAATGAGGAAAAATTGGTATAAAAGGGCCTTGAGGGGTCACTTTCATTTCATTTTTATTTTCACTTTTATGAGAACATTTGAACCCTCTATGAGAGAAAATGGTGGTTCCTATTCAAAAGCATTGATTCAAGCTATAGGGATGCCACAATCGGCCATGTAACTACAGACCACTAGTAATTCATTGATTCCAAAGCTTATTGTATCAAATTTCATGCATTAAATTTTTCATGTTTTTAGGATGTTTATTATATTTTTTCATATGATGAAAATTTTCATTGTGCCAGTTGGTGGTAAACATCGTATGATAAACTGGTAAAAAAAATTTATTGTATCGGATGGTAGAGATTGTCATTTTAGGAATACCCTTAATTTGTACAAGCATGTCCAATTTTTCCCATTTTTTTGTACAGCTCTATTTATTTTATCATATTAGACTCTTTTATCATACCATCATGTAATAATTATCATACAATAATATGGAATTTTTGCCTTCCATCATATCAAAAAAAGTATTAATTTTTCATGTACTTTCTGAAGTTGTTTGATCACTTAGCTTTCCATTTTGACTTGTTTACTTGATCCTTGATATGTTTAGATGCTTTACTTGTCTGATTCTTTCTTAGATTGTTCATTTTGATCACATAGTGATAAGATTTTGTTCTATTTTTGTAGGTGCATCTAGTTGATCCCTAATTCGGGTGCATGTATCCCCAGATCATGCACCTAGTCCAAAATCTATCTGACCAGGAGAGAGTTATTCTTGATCAGTGTGGGCTTGGTAGGCTCACTGATATACCATATATCCATATGAACCATGAATTTCTCACCATGTTGGATGATAGGTTTCACTCTGAGCACAACATGTTTCATCTACCTATGGGCAATATTATGGTGATGTCAGAGGATTTTTATTGTATACATTTCATTCCCATTTCTGGTGATTTAGTCTATTGTGATTAGGAGCTCACCCAAGGCATTGCATCTTTGAAATGGATATTTACAAACCACACCATTTTGGATACACATATCAAATGGGATAACATGATGACCCACTATGTGACTGATTATCCACTCCCATGTGCCATTGTTGGATTGATTGGATGTATACTGATGCCGAAAAGGAGTCATCAAGGGTTCCTATGTGGTTGGGGTTGCATTTTCTTGATATGCTTACTATTCCTAGGAAATTTTCCTAGGGTGTTTGCCTCCTTTTCCACATGTATAGAGAGTTACACGAGGTGGTATATCATTGTGGGAGGACCATGGCTACCAGGGTCCTTGTATCATATATTTGGGCATGGGATCACCTTCCCATAGCTCAACCAGTGACACGGGTTTCTCATAATGTCAGGAAACCCTATATTTATCAGTATACATGATACATTCACTAGCCCAATTTGGGCAAGACTTCTTATTGGAGGTGCCAGTTAGATGATCTATATGTAGTTTTCTGACATCCTTATGTAGATATGGAGTGATGGTTAGATATTTCTAGGAGAGAGTTATCATATATGTTGTTAGGAATGGGAAACTGAGAGGGGGGGTGAATCAGTGTTCATTGTATTTTATCTTTTCCCTTAATCTTTAAACTAAACTTAAATGCTTAAGTACTTAAATGAACATCCACATAAACATGAAACATGAAATCAACGCATAACACCAATATAGTTACGGGAAAACCCAAATAGGTAAAAACCTCAGTGTGAATTGACACCCACTAATATTTTGTACTAGTGTTTTATGATCCTTGTTAGAAGATCCTTAACCTTGTTAGGAGTTGCTTTAAAATGCATTAAGTATAGTAGACCTTGTCAAGGGTCAAACCCTATTAGGAGTCTTTTATAATAAACCATGTTAGGGGTGTGGACTCACTGTCCTAGAGCTCACTTCTCAAGTGGTGAAGGCTGCAACCTTTTGATCTCATATACACACTATATCTGCTAAATGAACTATCACTGTGACACTGCTTGTCAGATTAGTTCCTTTGATGCATTGATGCTTTGACCTCTTGCAAAGCTCTAATACATCTTATAGTATCTTCCCACACTTATTCTCTGCTTCTCACAACTCTATATTAACATCCATGCTAATTACAATGGATGCATCTCATATTTATATGTGCATACAAAACAAATAACTAGGTCGTCCCTTTAACCAATTACATACAATGGTTCCAATTGAATTGGTTCAAGCATGTTTACAAACAAATATATCTACATGTCAGAAACCTAATTAAAATAGGTGCATAGCCTTTACAACATTAGAATATAACCTCAAATCAAAATGCTAACAGTCGGCTTCTTACTCTGTTCTTCTCTGGCACACACTGGTTGTGTAACTTCAACTATCTGTAACTTTGGCATACTTTCATATCTGATCATGCACTCATAGACTAAGCATGAATATATTCTAACCAACTTATCTTCTAGGGTGCACACCATAACTTGGTCATACACACATGCGCTAATGCTCTGAGCTTCAGGTACTCTGTACACTATCCAGTCTTCAACACTTAACCAATTTATGATCTTCTCATCAAGTGCGCTGACTCCAAACTACTATATGAATTTTTTTCCATAATGACAACACTATACTAAGTCATATACACTAGTATAGCCAACTTTCCAAAAATCTCCCCCTTTTTCATTGATGGCAACAAAGAAATATGGCCAAGTTGCTAACTGTTCCTTAATACAAAAAACTTTTGCCTTATACCTCCCTTATACATCATTTTCTATCTTATATCTCCTTGTACATATCTATAAACATATTCTATACATAATCCCCCTTTGACATTAATGACAAAGGTGCTTCAAAAACTATATCTACAAATACTTACTATGATAGAACATCTGGATATGCTATCTGTAGGTTTTGGATCTCCTTCCAAAATGTGATCAGTGAATTTACAGTTTGTAGATGGACGCACAATGCATACTGTAGCTTCTCCATCTTCTCCAAATTTGTGCTAGGACCTTGATCATATGTCACCATGGTGGCATTGATTTCCTTGATATTCTAATTAAGTATGTCTAATGAGGGCACAAGAGCATTCCTTAGTTGAGTCTGCCTAGCCCTTATCTTGGACATCTCCTTTTTTGCCTTCTCTATCTTATCTATTTGTCCTTGGTAGACATTATTGCACATGTTCACATCAACTTATGGATCTTCTAATGACTTCTTTATGATGTCTTTCATAGCTTTGGCCTCTTGTATCTTTTTGTACAGATCACTAGTCAGCTTGTCTTGGTTCATACAATCAGCAATAATCTTTCTTCCCATTGTTTCAAACTCCTTCAAGGATGCTTGACCCATCTTCAGTGAACTCAAGTTAAGTGCAAATTTTTTAATCAATTCACTTAGTCTTTTCTTCAAATACTTCTCCTTTGCAACTAGGGATGTAGATTCTTCTAGGCTAGAGAAATTTCTTTTGAATTGTGAAATGAATGCACTTACATCATCAATGGAGTGTACCTTGGACACTTTCTTGTCTACTGGTAACAAATTGTTTAGGATGGTTACTGATTCTATGAGGCGATTTCTCATCACTTGTTTCTCCTTGGATTTCTCCATAGCTAAGAAACTAAACTTGATCAGGTCTTCTTCTCCCCAAGAGTCCAAACTGTTTGTATCAGGTGTCAAACTTGAAAACAATGCTACTAAGGGAGTGATAGGAGTGCTATCTATCACTTCTATTTTTACCTTGATTATCTCAACTGATGGTTCATTTTCTTTTCTCTCTACTTTTTTTTTCTACTTCTTTTTCTATTTGTTCTTCTTTCTTTTCTTCTTGATGAATAGGAGGAGTGTTACTACATAAGTTTTTAGCCTCTTAAGTGCTTACAAATGCCTCTTCAAACTTGTCCAGATCCATATCTGTGGCCGCCATAGTAACTTTTACATTATCAATGAAAATTGAATCATCCTTAGGTGTCTCTGTCATGGGCACAGTCTTATCTTCTTCAGATATTATTTCAACTATAGGCATTGAGTCTTGGGGACCTATCATAGGTACATTAGTAGTCTCTGACTCTTTTGCAACCATTGTGGGAACTTAAACTTTGGGCGTAGTAGCTGGATACATGTGCCTATTCATACAAACCTTCTCAAAGGCTTTCTCAGTTTCCTTTTTAACTAATTCATAGTTCTTATCCATTATGTGCAGGGTCCTTAACTTAGTTCTAAGATGAGGCTTCACTAAGTCTAACAACAAGGATTTCTCCTTTAGAAAACATACAGGAAGGGTTTCATCTAGAATCTTTTCTCTTATCCTTAGATCCTCTTCAATAGCATGTCTCTTTTGGAATTCTAAGATGTTCCATACATTATTAGGGATCATAGTCTTTAGTTCTAAGACTATCTTCTTAAATTTCAACATATGTTTTATTATCATTCCATGTATCTCGGATTTGTCTATCTTACTATATTTCTCATAAAAATTTCCTACTTGATCAATTTTGCCTTCATCAATGATTCGTGTGCTTAACACACTTAGACTAGGTTTGAAATTTACTTCAGGAGGTGCTTAAGTGTTTCTTATGTTCCTTGTTACTCTCGAGGATGGATGACCAATGCTGATTTCTTTCTTCCTCTTAGGCATTGCCTTATACTCAGGAGGAGTAGTAAAGTCAATGGTTTCTTTGGGTGCATAAGGAGTAACATCAGTATTACCCTTCTCAATATCAGACTTTTCTATCTTCACCTTCTTTAGCTTAGGATCTTCTGATTCAGTCTTTGATGTTGCTGCGCTCTCAATTTCCAAAGCAATCTTTTGTTCCCTTGCTTTGTCTAAGTCTTCTTGAGACACTCCATGAATTCTCAAGATCTCTAAGGTAACCTTAGCAACCTTCTTTTTCATTGTTGCATGGATTAACACTGCGTCAACTTCTCTTGTTTTCTCCTCATAGGTTCCCCATCTTGGCTCATTAGGGTCTTTAGGTGCTGACAGCAGAACTTGAGCATAAGCCTCTAGAATAGGCTCTTCCACTTCATATTCTAGTGGATGAATCCACTTTGTTCTTGGTTCAACTACCTCCATGCATGTTGTCTCTGTCTCAACCATGAAGCAAATAGTTTCCTTGTACTTTTTAACTATTTTCTCTAGAATTTTGTATCTCATCTACATCTTGACTCTAAATGTCTTCAACTCCAATGTCATGTAGTCTCTTAGAGTGCTCTTTGTAGATGCCTTAAAGGATATATGTGGCATGGTAGGAATAGTCTTGTCTAGGTATGAATCTGACATCTTTCCAACAATATGGAAGTACATATAGATAATTAGAGACCCAAACCTAAATATCTTGGTCTTTTCATGCTTGATTGCCTTAATGTTATCTATCAATTGTGCGTGTAGGATCTCACACAAATTGAACTCACCATTCTCTTTCACAAGTCTTATGGCTACAAGAATTATGGCCACAGACACACTGTTCACCCTACTAGTGTGTTGGAACATGTAACCTAGTATCATGGACATCAATTTGATGTCATCTTTCTCAATAGGCTCTATGGTCATTCTACACCTATCACTTCTTGACTTGCAGGTTTTTTCAACAAGTTTTCTTACATCTTTTCTAGCTGGAAGAATGGCACCTATCTTAGTGAGGTCTTTCATCTCATGAATTAGGTCACTAGTAATTCTAACCAACACTTCACCTATCCAAAATAGATCATCATGAATCCTGCTTAGTAGAATCTTGATCCATTCTGATTTGTAGAACTCATATGTCGTAGCATACTCCACTATAGGGTGATTATTCCACCGCGCATACTCATCCATGAAGGTTTTGTCTAGTTTCATCATTTTTTCCATGTGCGCTCTTAATCTTTCCAATCCTACTGGTTATTTCTTACAGTGAATGTATGCCCTAATGTCCTTGACATGCATAACACCTATAGGCATGTGAGAGAATGGCCCTTCTAGGTCATTTAGAGAGGATTTGAATGGGTGCCTCTTAAATACATATCTTTTCTTCTCTGCAACATCAAATATTATAGGAGTAGCCATCACTTACTTGTATAACGCTTTCTCAAAGGTTTCCAAGAGATTCTGAATTGGTGCAATGAACTAGGGTTTCCGCAACCAATCAAATGCACAGCAAGTCACTTGAAGAATCAAATTGTAATCCTTCTCAATCAACTATTAGGGCTCTTCTACTCTTCAATTGCTCTGAACTTGAATGCAATGAGAGATTTACAAACTTCTATGTACTTTAAAGTAGAAAATCTATCATTAATGATTTTCACATAAACCAGGTTGTCACTTGAAAAAATTTATCTTTCATTCTACAAACAATCAGCTAGTGCACTCTTGCACATAGGTTCTACTAGTCTCCAAAAGCTTAAGTCCAAAGGTGCATACTCTAAGGGTGAGTATACCAACCGCGCAGGGGGATAGAGCTAAATTAGCACCTCCTATGACCCTGAGGGCCATTCATGTAGATATAGAGGGTGCATCCACTGTGGATGCATCCAATACATACTCATCAACCTTGTCCTTCTTTTCTTCTAACCAAATCAAGATCGCATCTTCTGAAGCTTTCACAAAATTGACTTCTCCTTCGGGATCCAATACTGGTTCTTCGAGCTTTTTAGGGCTTTCCTGACCTTGTCTCCTTGATCTGCAAAACTTTGAGATGTGTCCAGCGTTGTTAAAAGAGTGGAAAATGACTGGAGGCCTTATATTCCTTGATGCATTCACATGAGTCACCATTTTACATTGTCTAGCAGAGTGACCATTATACTTACATATCTGACATGTAACATTCTGAGAACTTCTTACATTTGACTGATTCTGATTTCCTTGATTATACTGAGTCCTATTCTTCTAACTTGTCTTTCAATTCATAGCTCTATGACCAAATTTATTGCATGAATAGCAGTAACCATTAAAAGGTCTTACCTCTGTACAATTTCTTGCTATATGTCCATGCTTGTTACATGCATAACAAGTGCAGTCTACTAGCTTGCACTCACTCTTAGGTAGTTCAATATGATCCTTATTCTGACTTCCAGTCTCCTTAGCATCTGAGGTACCTTCTGGTGCTTTCATTCTTGCTTGTATTTTGTCAATCTAATTTTGTGCTTCATTGTATCCAATGCATCTAGTATCTCCTTTAGCTCTTCTTGCATACAACTAAGATTCTATCAAATCAAAACTGGTGTTTAATTTATCAATGTGGTTCTTAGAATATTTCAATTCAGATTCCAAGATTTCTTTGTTGTTCCTTAGCTCTAAGATTTCCATGTTTACTTGCCTCAATTCTTCATTTAGTTGAAGGTTCTCTTTGAGCTATTCATCATAGACTTCCTGATTATTAATCAGTTCATCATCAAATTCTTCAAGATGTTCTTTCAGGGATGCATTTTCTTCATTCATCTTCTTGACCATTATCCCTAGATCACTGGTAGAGCATTCTTTCAAATCCTTTCTTAGCCTTTTGATGACTAATTGAGCATCACTGAGTTTTTCCTTTAGTTCTTCAATTTCTCTTTCAGATTTGTCCAAGTCTTCAAGAGAAGCTTCAAGATTTTTTTTTTTAGATGTTTCATTTCTTCTTTTTCCATGATCTCCTCAAGTGGTTAAACTTATTTGCTAAGGACCAGAGCTCTGATACCAATTGTTAGGAATGGGAACATTGAGAGGGGGGGTGAATCAGTGTTCACTATATTTTATCTTTTCCCTTAATCTTTAAACTGAACATAAATGCTTAAGTACAAAAATGAACATCCACATAAACATGAAACATGAAATCAACACATAACACCAATATGATTATGGAGAAACCCAAATAGGTAAAAACCTCGGTGGGAATTGACACCCACTAATATTTTGTACTAGTGTTTTATGATCCTTGTTAGAAGATCCTTAACCCTGTTAGGAGTTTCTTTACAATGCATTAAATACAGTAGACCTTGTCAAGGGTAGGACCCTGTTAGGAGTCTTTTACAATAAACCTTGTTAGGGGTGTGGATGCACTATCCTAGAGCTCACTACTCAAGTGGTGAAGGCTACAACCTTCTGATCTCACATACACACTATATCTGTTGGATGAACTGTCACTATAACACTGCTTGTCAGATCAGTTCCTTCGATGCACTGATGCTTTGACCTCTTGCAAAGATCTAATACATCTTATAGTCTCTTCGCACACTTCTTCTCTACTTCTCACAACTCTATATTAACATCCATGCTAATTACAATGGGTGCATCTCATATTTATATGTGCATACAAAACAAATAACTAGGTCAGCCCTTTAACCGATTACATACAACACTTCTAATTGAATTGGTTCAAGTGTGTTTACAAACAAATATATTTACATGTTAGAAATCTAATTACAATAGGTGCATAGCCTTTACAACATTAGAATATAACCACAAATCAAAATGCTAACTGTCAGCTTCTTACTATGTTCTTCTCTGGCACACACTGGCTATGTAACTTCAACTGTCTGTAACTTTGGCATACTTGCACATCTGATCATGCACTCATAAAATAATCATTAATATAGTCTAACCAACTTATCTTCTAGGGTGTACACCATAATGTGGTCATACGCATGTGCGCTGATGCTCTGAGCTTCAGGTACTCTATACACTATCTAGTCTTCAACACTTAACCAATTTTTGATCTTCTCATTAAGTGTGCTGACTCCAAACTACTATATGACTTTGTTTCCATAATGACAACACTATACTAAGTCATATACACTAGTATAGCCAACTTTCCAACATATGCTATGTAGTATACCTATGATAGGTCATTCATCTCATGTTGTTGAGAGGTTTTCTATCACTCAAGTATGGAATCAGTTTGAACGACAATACGATGTATCGAATGAGCTCACAGCCTATGTTCAATATTCTGATGAGGAGATTTATGGATGAGGTCCATGTCTTAGTTTTTATTTACTTGTTATGGAGGTTAGGGGATTATAGGAAGTATAGTAGGAGTACCTCTCCGAGGTCACAAACACAAGTGATACAATAGCCTATATGTATCACGTCATAACACACCCTTGGCCTCATTTCATAGATCTTGATGATTGTACGCCATGCTTGGATGATGAGGAGGATGAGCCACTAGCTAAGGGATAGGGAAGAGGGTGGGAGAGAGAACCTACAGGTCACACTAGTCCTAGTGCTAGTCATCTGCCTATAGGAAATTAGAGGAGATGGGGAGAGGGTAGGATACTGGGTTCAGTTGGTTTAGCGAGTTTGGTGGATATCAAGATGGAGGTCACAGAGGATGAGGGTGAGAAACTAGTCTATCACTAGGTTGATAGGGGTCATTTTCTTCACAAGGATAGACATGTTCATCCATTTGATGTTGTAGGATAGGAGGTTGTCGATGATACACCTACCACCGATGATGTACCTACCATAGAAGCACCTACAGCCAAGGCACCTAGAGGAGATACCCCTATTTAGGATATTGTTAGTGCATTGAGATTTTGGATTCATCAACTATAGGTATAGTTTATAGATTAAGGTAGGACTATTGCAAAGAGAGATCAATGTATAGCAAAGGGTGCTTCCCATCCACCACCCACTAGATATGATGTTCCACCTCCTCCCCCTCCTCACGATGGATCTGAGGGTAGGAGAGGGTCATGACCTATTATCCTCTTCTTATTCTAAGTTGTGTTGATCTCTAATTGATGTATCTATGATGTACTCCCACATTTTATAGTTGATCACGTTCATATGATCATATTGAATTTGATATCTCCTTGTACTCATATTTTTATGATATATATGAGCTATATGAATCGATGCTTCTCTAATGTTATTTTCTTTTTCATGTATCATGGATACTCATACTTTACTATTTTAATGTTGATGTATATATTCATTTCTTGCATTGTTAATGTACATGGATGTCCTTTAATTTCCACACTTTCCTATCAACGTTTGATATTATGGATGTATTTTTCTTTCATAGTACTATATGATGTATGTGTTGCTTCTCCAATGCCTATTCTTTTCCTTTGCATTTGTGATGATGATGATGATTATGTGATTTTTAGCATCTATTATCTTGTATGATACCATGATCTATTATTGATATGTTAAATGGAATGAAAATTTAGCACTTGGTTCTCTTTGTATACCCATATAAATTGAAGATTTATGTTTCTAACCATTCCTTTATAGGTGATGCATTTAACTCAATTGGTAGATGTTTGTGTTAATGTTTGTAGCTTCAGTCGTATGATCACTTAGATTACATATAATACTTAAATGTTGATTAATAATAATATATTATATTTGTGTGTGTGTGTGTGTGTGTGTATGTTATATTATTATTAATATATATTATTCTAATATATGATTGATTAATGAGACATTATAAAATGAATAGACATGTTCCATGAAGGGACATGTCTCTCATAGCCTCGTTCCTAATATAAATAAGAGAGATTGTTGCATTTGGAAAACACATACATTACAAGCAGTGCTATTACATTTGCAGTGATCCTAAACCTTAACATGGTATCAGAGCAAGGCTGCAAATGTAGAGAAAGGAATGAAAGAATTAATAATGAAATAGATTGATCAGGAGGATGAAATAAGATATTATAATTGGTTGGATTTAGATTGGCAAATATGAAATTGCTGGTGTCTACCATTAAGCAGTGTTGAAAGACTGATACACTTTGATGCCCATGTTGAGTGAGTTCCTTGGGTCGTTGACTATGATCTCCCAATGCAGATGAGGAGTGTTCTCACTATGAGCAGAACACGGATCTGTGAGGCACAAGCTTTGAGGCCATTGCGAGTTTTATTTTCACCGCTTGTAGGTAGATCTATTCTATCTGCGTACAGTGGCTTTTATGTGGGCTTCTCCTTTGTTTTGGCTACGTCCTCAGCTTGAGCAGATCCACGAGGATTATCTGTTGTTGTGGGCTGCCTTCTTTTCGTAAATGAACTTATATGGGATCTGAATTGATATTCTCCACCTTCAGAGCTAGTCCATGCAAAGAGATCGCTTAAACTTGTAGAGGGGTCGAGCCTTTGTCATTACCTGTCTCGCTGGATGACTGCCGCATTGAATGGAACCTTGTCGAGCTTCTTGTGCAACTTAAGCAAGCTGAGAATCACTTTCAAATTGCACTTCTCAATGTACAAATCTATAGGCACGATACAACTCATTTTTCCCATTCTAATTGCCACATCATGGTGGATAGGCCAAGTTGATGTAGGATTTTTCCACCAATGCTCTTTTAATATCGTTAGAAATCTGTCATCGTGGATTTGAATTGATGCTATGGATATTGACCAAGGGAATGTTATATACGTTCAATAATGGCATTTGATATGTCGGGATAATTGAAATGGAAAGCTATTAAGGAAGCCATTTGGTGATCGATCTCATTCTCGATACTCAGCAATATAGGTGATTTAATCTGTAACACATGAAGTACATACAGTCTACTTACATATTGGTGGAGTTCATATTAAACAGTAATATAATCATATTGATATTGATATCAATATGGAATAGTGAGTTTCCATATTAGATATCAATTGTAGATCAATATTGATATAAAAGAATTCAGTGATATTCTTGTGAAACAAAAATATATATATAGGAAAATAGCAATGTACAGCAGATTAATATATTGTTCAGGATCGATATTGCCATATCTCAGCATCATAGTAATAAAGAATATTATCATTATATATATATATATCTATTACTATATCAGTAATAAATATATATGTATATTTTGATTAAATATATGTAATATATTCAGTATGATAAGAAAATGATCACAACAAATTATGACAGAACTTGGAAAGGGTGTACTTGTCATGAATGCAAAGCAATTATAAAAGAAAATCTATATTTTACTCCATATCTTGTGGAAAGTCGTCTTCAATCTTCTCTAATTCAAGAAGTTGACCAAATTATATTATGTTCACAAGAGGGCCCATAATTCCAAGAGTCACACACATGAAATCCACCTTGACTCATGTCAGAGGGTGGATCCATGCTCATCCCAAAGGGTGGAAACAAGGGTTTTCACCTTAGACTTCTCTCTCAAGGAGAAGAATGCAATAACATACAAGATAATAGATGAAACTATGCTATTCAAGGTACATTTCTATTCAAGGTACTATGCTATCACATTTCTATTCAAGGTACATTATCCCTATAGAACATATGGCTGATATTCTCACCAAGTTTCTTGCTTAAGGTAAGGTTGTGTACCTTCGAGATAAACTTGGCATGTTGGAGAATGAAGCCTTAGATGAAAAGGAGTTTCATCTATTATCTTGTATGTTATTGCATTCTTCTCCTCGAGAGAGAATTCTAAGGCGAAACTCCTTGTTTCCACCCTTTGGGATGAGCATGGATCCACCCTTTGACATGAGTCAAGGTGGATTTCATGTGTGTGACTCCTAGACTTATGGGCCCTCCTGTGAACATTGGAGAAAGGTGACGACTTTTTGACAATGAACACTTGTATTTGATTACAAGATGACGATCTTGTAATGGGGATTTGTTATGGTAGATGGTTATCTGTCTGTGCACATACCATAATAGTGTTATATGTTAATAAAATGTAATGTTTTGCTTACTATATCCTTATATCACAATTGTGGTGATACAAAAATTAGGTATCACAATGCATGGTGATTCCTCATATCGATGTGATACAAAAATTAGGTATCACAATGCATGGTGATTCCTCATATCGATGTGATATGAAAACTAGGTGTCACAATGCATGGTGATTCCTCATATCGATGTGATATGAAAAACTAGGTATCACGATCAAAAGTGATTCCTCATATCAATGTGATATGAAAAACTGGGTATCATATGTTAGGTGATTCCTCATATCACATGTTAGGTGATATACAAAACTAGGTATCACATGTCAGGTGACATTGTAAAACTTGGTGTCGCATGTTAGGCGGTACTAATATCATGAATTATGTAATATATGATTTCTTAGTATCCATATGAATCATATTAGGATCCTTATGAACTTAGTATCATATATTGATTGGACCCTATGAAACATATCACATAGTGACATGTCTCTACGTAAACTTTGTATCCATATGATAGACATCATGAGATGTATTATCATTAGACATACCATGGATATTTATGAGCTATGGTGAACATCATGTGACTTGATATTCTTGCATATACCACATCTCCTTATATCATAGTGGGGTGATATCTCCTCTCTTTAAAATTAATGATTTATTATCTTGATGGATTCTATTTTCTCTAGCTAAGAGGGAGTGTTGATGTTTTGTATGGCTATAGTTAGGGTTTTATGTGTTGACAAGGGAGACCACAACACATTATGTTTTGATCATCCTCCCTAGCTAAGAGGGAGTGTTAATGTTTGTAGCTTCAGTCATATGATCACTTAGATTACATATAATACTTAAATGTTGATTAATAATAATATATTATATTTGTGTGTGTGTGTGTGTGTGTGTGTGTGTGTGTGTGTTATTATTGATAAGTAGGAGATATTTTTCACAACAAGTCAAATTGTGATATTGCTATCAGGATTGAACTGTGTAGTTTTTTTTGAGTCAAACTCATTGACCCATGATTCATGAGTAGTGGTTCACCGAACCCATCTCTCATGAGAATGAAATGGAACACTTAGCACTCATTGGATCTAGGTGATGCTCACAGAGGTGAAGCACCGGGACTACCCGGGAGGTCACCCATCCCAGTACTACTCCAGCTCAAGCGCGCTTAACTATGGAGTTTCCTCCATGGTTGAACCCACTCTACTTGCATCCTCATTTGCAAAACCTTCACCAAGTGTTGTGCCTTATGAACCATTCATTAGAAAGCCCCTTAAGCTCATCAATTGATAAGTAGGAGATATTTTCCACAGCAAGTCAAATTGTGATATTGCTATCAGGATTTAACTGTGTAGTTTTTTTTGAGTCAAACTCATTGACCCATGATTCATGAGTAGTGGTTCACCAAACCCATCTCTCATGAGAATGAAATGGACCACTTAGCACTCATTGGATCTAGGTGATGCTCACAGAGGTGAAGCACCGGGACTTCCCGGGAGGTCACCCATCCCAGTACTACTTCAGCTCGAGCACGCTTAACTACGGAGTTTCCTCCATGGTTAAACCCACTCTACTTGCATCCTCATTTGCAAAACCTTCACCAAGTGTTGTGCCTTATGAACTATTAATTAGAAATCCCCTTAAGCTCATCAATTGATAAGTAGGAGATATTTTCCACAGCAAGTCAAATTGTGATATTGCTATCAGGATTTAACTGTGTAGATTTTTTTGAGTCAAACTCATTGACCCATGATTCATGAGTAGTGGTTCACTGAACCCATCTCTCATGAGAATGAAATGGAACACTTATCACTCATTGGATCTAGGTGATGCTCACAGAGGTGAAGCACCGAGACTACCCGGGAGGTCACCCATCCCAGTATTACTCCAGCTCAAGCGCGCTTAACTACAGAGTTTCCTCCATGGTTAAACCCACTCTACTTGCATCCTCATTTGCAAAACCTTCACCAAGTGTTGTGCCTTATGAACCATTCATTAGAAAGCCCCTTAAGCTCATCAATTGATAAGTAAAAGATATTTTCCACAGCAAGTCAAATTGTGATATTGCTATCAGGATTTAACTATGTAGTTTTTTTTTAGTCAAACTCATTGACCCATGATTCATGAGTAGTGGTTCACCGAACCCATATCTCATGTGAATGAAATGGAACACTTAGTACTCATTGGATCTAGGTGATGCTCACAGAGGTGAAGCACCGAGACTTCTTGGGAGGTCACCCATCCCAGTACTACTCCAGCTTGAGCGTGCTTAACTATGGAGTTTCCTCCATGGTTAAACCCACTCTACTTGCATCCTCATTTGAAAAACCTTCACCAAGTGTTGTTCCTTATGAACCATTCATTAGAAATCCCCTTAAGCTCATCAATTGATAAGTAGGAGATATTTTCCACAGCAAGTCAATTTGTGATATTGCTATCAGGATTTAACTATGTAGTTTTTTTTTGAGTCAAACTCATTGACCCATGATTCATGAGTAGTGGTTCACCGAACCCATCTCTCATGAGAATGAAATGGAACACTTAGCACTCATTGGATCTAGGTGATGCTCATAGAGGTGAAGCACCGAGACTTCCTAGGAGGTCACCCATCCCAGTACTACTCCATCTCAAGCACGCTTAACTACAGAGTTTCCTCCATGGTTAAACCCACTCTACTTGCATCCTCATTTGCAAAACCTTCACCAAGTGTTGTGCCTTATGAACCATTAATTAGAAATCCCCTTAAGCTCATCAATTGATAAGTAGGAGATATTTTCCACAGCAAGTCAAATTGTGATATTGCTATCAGGATTTAACTATGTAGTTTTTTTTGAGTCAAACTCATTGACCCATGATTCATGAGTAGTGGTTCACCAAACCCATCTCTCATGAGAATTAAATGGAACACTTAGCACTCATTGGATCTAGGTGATGCTCACAGAGGTGAAGCACTGAGACTTCCTGAGAGGTCACCCATCATAGTACTACTCCAGCTTGAGTGCGCTTAACTACAAAGTTTCCTCCATGGTTAAACCCACTCTACTTGCATCCTCATTTGCAAAACCTTCACCAAGTGTTGTGCCTTATGAACCATTCATTAGAAAGCCCCTTAAGCTCATCAATTGATAAGTAGGAGATATTTTCCACAGCAAGTCAAATTGTGATAATGCTATCAAGATTTAACTGTGTAGTTTTTTTTGAGTCAAACTCATTGACCCATGATTCATGAGTAGTGGTTCATTGAACCCATCTCTCATGAGAATGAAATGGAACACTTAGCACTCATTGGATCTAGGTGATGCTCACAGAGGTGAAGCACTAGGACTTCCCAGGAGGTCACCCATCCCATTACTACTCCAGCTCGAGTGCGCTTAACTATGGAGTTTCCTCCATGGTTAAACCCACTCTACTTGCATCATGCTATCAGGATTTAACTGTGTAGTTTTTTTTTAGTCAAACTCATTGACCCATGATTCATGAGTAGTGGTTCACCGAACCCATCTCTCATGAGAATGAAATGGAACACTTAGCACTCATTGGATCTAGGTGATGCTCACAGAGGTGAAGCATCGGGACTTCCCGGGAGGTCACCCATCCCAGTACTACTCCAGCTCGAGCGCGCTTAACTATGGAGTTTCCTCCATGGTTAAACCCACTCTACTTGCATCCTCATTTGCAAAACCTTCACCAAGTGTTGTGCCTTATGAACTATTCATTATAAATCCCCTTAAGTTCATCAATTGATAAGTAGGAGATATTTTCCATAGCAAGTCAAATTGTGATATTGCTATCAGGATTTAACTGTGTAGTTTTTTTTTTAGTCAAACTCATTGACCCATGATTCATGAGTAGTGGTTCACCAAACCCATCTCTCATGAGAATGAAATGGAACACTTAGCACTCATTGGATCTAGGTGATGCTCACAGAGGTGAAGCACCAGGACTTCCCGGGAGGTCACCCATCCTAGTAATACTCCATCTCAAGCGCGCTTAACTATGGAGTTTCCTCCATGGTTAAACCCACTCTACTTGCATCCTCATTTGCAAAACCTTCACCAAGTTTTGTGCCTTATGAACCATTCATTAGAAAGCCCCTTAAGCTCATCAATTGATAAGTAGGAGATATTTTCCATAGCAAGTCAAATTGTGATATTGCTATCAGGATTTAACTGTGTAGTTTTTTTGAGTCAAACTCATTGACCCATGATTCATGAGTAGTGGTTCACCGAACCCATCTCTCATGAGAATGAAATGGAACACTTAGCACTCATTGGATCTAGGTGATGCTTATAGAGGTGAAGCACTAGGACTTCCTGGGAGTTCACCCATCCCAGTACTACTCCAACTCGAGCACGCTTAACTACGGAGTTTCCTCCATAGTTAAGCGCGCTCAAGCTGGAGTAGTCCTGGGATGGGTGACCTCCCTATTATATTATTATTAATATATATTATTCTAATATATGATTGATTAATGAGACATTATAAAATGAATAGACATGTCCCATGAAGGGACATGTCTCTCATAGCCTCATTCCTAATATAAATAAGAGAGATTGTTGCATTTGGAAAACACATACATTACAGGCAGTGCTATTACATTTACAGTGATCCTAAACCTTAACAATTTGATTAGGTCATTGATAATGATTTTAAAATTGACCATCAAGGTGAGAATCGATTGAAGATCACATTCTAGACGGAAGATTACCTAACTCAAATAATCCATGGAAATTAAGACTAATAATGCAAGCCTAGGATGAGGTGTGATCTATGACACAGGTCACTAGTCCATTTTTCTAGTTAATTTATCATCATCAAGCATTTTAGGACATCAAGTTCAATAGAATCCTCACTGGTGCCACTACAACCATGAGGATATGATTATGACATTCATTGGGTAAAATGTGGAAAACAAATTCAAGCATCAAGGTATAACAGTTGATTATTTCTAGTTAATATTACAAGGTTACACTAGTATCGAGGCATTCAGAGATGAGATAACCATGAGTTCTTTTTTGAGTAAATAATCATATTAATAATAGACAAGGAGATAATTCTAACCTTACCTAGCATTCAAATTAAGTGAGTCAAGTATGTGCAGTGTATCACATAAAATGGAGGCTCTCACCACAAACACCCAATTTATTTGACATTTCTTGGATCATTGGAACCCTACAAAAGAGCAGAAATCAAAGAAAATTTAACATGCCCCCAGTCATTATTTCTCTAGTCATTCACACATCTTGGGTTCATGGGGTAGACACAATAAGCAAAAATTAAGTATAATAGATAGCATTCAAAGAAAAAAATTTAACATATTTTCAAAAAGTTTTAGTTTTTTGGATGTTTTGTCCATTGAGGGGTGTTGAGAAACACCATTTTTGTTTGTGAGTGTGTAGTGTTAAGAAATATCATTGTGTGTTTTGGCATATTAATAAAAAAAAATTAGATTTGTATTTAAAGTTTTAATATGTGTTATCTGATGTGTGTTAAGAAACACATATATGTCCAGGTAAAGGTAGTGTTGAGAAACATTGTTGATTTAGGTGTTGAGAAACACCGATGTGGTAGTGGAAAATTGTCCAAACACCTGACTCTAACAGGAAGGACCTATTTGACCGACTATGATGGTGGGGTTTCCCCTAGTGAGGTGTGAATACCTAGGACCAAGATAGAGACTGACTCCAATCCATGACAGTATTGTGTGGAGCAATTGAGATGTGCAAGGTCATGAGAGTGACTAGGGTAGCCCATGAAGGCAAGATAGCCAAGCTATGTATTGATAGATGGAGTGCTAATTACAAGTGATGCTTTTTTATGAGGTTTTCACCACTTCGTATTATTTCTATTTGTTCTACCAGGGCACTTTTTTACTAAGTTTTCACCAAGACATTTTTTCTTATTTTTTATTTTTTTTGCTCTTTTTCTTTTTTTTATATTTTTGAGATTTTTTAGTTTTTTTATGTTACCAAGGTGCCTATTGCTAGGTTTTCACTATAATAACAATTTTTTCAGGACTTTTTCTATTTTTTTGGATTTTTTGTACTTTTTAGTATTTTTTGGATTTTTTTCAAGAACATTTTCTCTTTATAGGAATCGCTTTCTCTAAGACTGTCTAGTTGTAGTATCTCTTCAGGTGGAGAGTGTTGATTAGATCAAGGAGTGCTTCTCATTTAGGATTTGATAGTTGATAAGATCCAGAGCCAAATTTTGTAGTGACTATAAAGGGACCCAATCAATTGGGTTCAAATTTTCCCTTCTGCTCACGATTTTGTTAATTCTTTGGATTTTCTCTAAGTACAAGATCACCAACTTGAAATTATTTGTCTCGCATTCTTGTTGTAACCTCTAGATATTCTCTTTTTATAGACCTTCAGATGGTCAAATGATTATTTTCATCTTTCATTGAGCAACTCTAATTCTTGGATTCTAGAAATTCAATAATCATCATCATCTACAAGTCCTTATAGAGAGACTCTGAGAGATGACACTTATGTTGGAAAAATGGTCAGCGCTCCCCTTAGGATTTGTGACATGGCTTAACCACCTCTTGTGTTTTCTATAAGTCTAGTGATTGTATCGAGCATTAACAGGTTGATCTTTTGGTGTAATGGCAACTACTCCTTGTAATAAGTGGTATCAAAGCTTGGTCATAGGTTTGAATCCCCTCAGGTAACACTGAGGGGGAGATTGTTGGAAAAATGGTTAGTGCTCCCCTCGGTATTCATGACATGGCTTAACCACCTCCTTTGTCTTCTATAAGTCTAGTGGTTGTATCGGGCATTAATAGGTCGATCTTTTGGTGCAATGGCAACTACTCCTTGTAACAACTTCTACCTCAATAGGCAGTACGGTGTCTAATCCATACACTAATGCAAAAAATTTTACCCTTTTAGGCATTCTGATACTAGTGTGGTAAGTCCACAATTCTATATTTAACTATAGATGCCTATTTTGACCTAATTTTCTCATTATTTTGTGTAAGATCTTGAGGATCAATTTTTTTATGCTTCAACCTGTCCATTACCCTGGGGGTAGTAGATAGAAGAATAGTATTGGATTATATGAAACTTCTCACACAATTCATCAATATCCTTGTTTTTGAATTTCCCTTTGTTTTCCATCAAAATTGAGGAGGGTATCCCATTCCTATAGATGCAGTTCAGAATGAACATGGACACTTGTTTTCCAGTCTCCTTGATGAGTGGAACTGCTTTGACCTACTTTGTAAAATACTTTGTGTTCGTGATAACATATTTATGTCCATTGGATGAGTTGGGATAAATTTGGGCCAAAAGGTCAAATGCCCACTGCTGAAAGGGCCAATGAGTGATGAAGGGAAAAAGCTCTCTAGCAGGAGCATGAATCAAGTTACCATGTATCTAGCACTGTTTGCAAGATTTAGAAAATTGGCTGGCATATTTTTCCATGTTGGGCCAATAGTATCTAGCCCTTAGGATTTTCTTAGCTAATGAGAGACCATTCAAATGAGATCCACAAATAACTTCATGGACTTCTTCTAGCACTCACTCAGATGCTTCGCACTCTAAACACCTAAGGAAAGTACCATCAATCCCTTATCTATATAGGTTGTTAGCGATGATCACATAATGTGATGCATTTCTTATTAGGTTTCTCTTTTCATTCTACATAATCTATCATGGATTTTTTGGTCTCATAGGTATGAGTATATTTGGTTGTATCTTGAGGAGTCATGGCCTACAATTGAGCATACTCTTTGGGAGTCTGGAGAATCATAGGCTATAAAGGGGAGTTCTTCCACCATGAATTCATAGTGGAATTGATGTTCTTTCAACTGTAACATTGAGGCAAGCATAGCCATGGCATCAGCTTCCCTATTTTATGCTCTTGGAATCTATTGAAAGGTTACAAAAAAAAATTCTTTAAGTCATCAACCATCCTTTTGTAAGGCATGATATTTTCATCCTTGGTTTGGTACTAATCATTGATTTGGTTAATTACCAACTGTGAGTCTCCATAAATGTGCAATTCCACAATCCTACACTCAACGGCTAACTTCAATCCATTCACTAAAGCTTCATATTCGGAAATATTTTTATTGCATGGAGAAATTATCGTGTACCCTTTAGGGATCTTGTATCATTGGGGGGTTATAAAAAGAACACCAGCTCTGGACCCTTGTTGGGTGAATGATCCATTGAAGAACATTTTTCACGAGTGTTATGTCAAATCTAGGATGGCTTCATCGGGAAATGCGATGGTCAGTAGTTTGGTATCGCAAAGAGGAACATCTACTAGGTGATCATCAATAGTTTGTCCCTTAATGGCCTTCATATCCACATACTCAATGTCAAACTCACTTAGTAACATTACCCATTTTTCTATCCTTTTGGTTAAGGTTGCTTTGTTTAATAGATACTTCAAAGGATCAATTTTTTCAATTAACTTGACAGAATGAGCCAACATGTAATGTTTGAGCTTTTGTAAGGCAAATACAACTTCTAGGAAAGCCTTCTTGATGATTTTTTATTAGAGTTCATAGGAAACCATCATTCTACTGATGTATTATATGGCTCTCTCCTTCCCAATTTCATCATGTTGTGCTAGAAGAGCTCTGAGTGAGGTTATTTTAGTTGATATGTATAGTAGAAGACATTTTTCTAGTATAGGTTCCATTAGAATGGGTGGATTCTCCAAGTATTCCTTAATCTATTGGAAGTTATTTTCACACCCGTCATCCCATTTGAATGTCACCCCTTTATGCAATGTTTTTGTAAAGGGTTGAGCCTTGTCTTCTAGCTATGAGATAAACCTCCTAATTGATGGTAGTTTCCCTTGTAAGGTTCTCATTTGGATGACATTCTTTGGTGGTTGCATCTACATTATCATTTTCACCTTTTCTTAATCAACTTCAATGCCTTTTTCTGATACAATGTACCTGAGGAATTTTCCTAATGTTACGCCAAAGGCACATTTCTATGGATTCAATTTCAATTTGAAGTATTCCATCCTATCAAATATTCTCTCTAAGTTGGCCAAGTGTGTTATTCTCTTTGTTGATTTAGCCAATGCATCATCCACATAGTCTTCCATATTCTTATGCATGATGTCATGGAATATAGTCAACATTGCTCTCTCATATATGGCACCTACATTTTTTAGAACAAAAGGCATGATATTCCAACATAACGTGCCCCATGCACAAGTAAAAAAAAAATTCTCCTAATCCTCATGCACTATCTTTATCTAGTTGTAACCTAAGAAGCCATCCATTAGGGAATGCATCTCATACCCAGTTGTGAGATCTACAATCATGTCAATATCAACAAGTGGGAAGTCATCTTTTGGACAAGCTCTATTTAGATCTTGAAAATTTGTATAAACCCTAATTGATTTGTATGATTTAGAAATAGGTACAATATTTGAGATACATTCAGCATAGTCAATAGCTCTTATGAAACCTACTTTGAGCAATTTTTCCAACTCAGCTTTAACCAGTAGTGCAACATGGGGGTTCATTTTCATCAATTTTGTTTTTACCAATTTACTCTTGGAGAAATGGATAGATGATGCATTATTAAATCTATGTCAAGTCCAAGCATATCTGAATAGGACCAAGAAAAATTGATCTTTTTATTCATGAAAAATTTTGTGAATTGTTGTTTTTCTTCTTCAGACAATGATTACGCAAGATGTACCAATTGGGGTGATTTTTGTGTTCCCAAGTTCATTGGTTGTGTAGGATCTATAAGCATCAAAGATCTTTCCTTGAAGTGGTTAGGTAGAATATCAAGTTTTCCATCCTCTGGCACCTCTAGGAGGTTTTCACCATTGGATACATCACTTATTTTTACTATTTTGGGGTCTGACACTACCACGATGTGGTTTTCACCTCCATACCTCCTTTTCTTTTTATTATTCTTTTTAAGACTAAGAAACTTGATATCCACCTCCATCATGTCCGTGCTCATTGCACCGGTGGAAGAGGTGAGTGGTTCAATAGCATTTAGGTAGCATGCCAAGGTATAGTCACTTGGACATGAAATTAGGTTCACATGTTTGTTTTGATTTCACTCGATGAGTTTAAGGTGTATTAGGGACAAAGATTCAACAAGTTCTAGAAAAAGCATTGTATTATCATGATCAAAAAATTCAGCCAGCAAGATAAGGTCTAATATATTACTCTCTGAAGAACTATCTAGGCCACGAAGTGTCCTAACATCACTATTAGAGTCATTGTTAGTATTACGTGAATCTAATCTGTGTGATCCTATGTTAGAACCTTGACCCTCCTCTAGTATGATTCCCCTATCTAGATCAAATATAAATATGGGAAGGACATTATCAGTAGATCTTGGTGTTGTTCTAGTTGTGACATTGAGATATATGTCATCCTTCTCAAAGTTCCAGTGATGTTTGGTGGAAGGATCGATGTAGACTTTGTGTTTGATCTTTCTCCTTGTTCATGTTGAGGTGCATTCTTGTGTATCACATCCACTTCTATATCAATTGTAGCATCAAAGAGGGAATCCAATTCATACTCATGTTAATCAACTCGACTATCCTTAGATCTACTCAAGAAATGGGCTATGGTCATAGGTTCCTCTTATTCTTCCTCAGTGAGGAACTCTTCTTGTTCATGTTTTGTTTCTTGTGGAGTTTTTTATTGAGATATAGAAGTCTCTTCTCGACCAACATGGTGAGATATATCAAGAACATGGGTAACTATGACTAGCTGCCCCTAGTTAGGATGTCTCTCCTTTTGTTCATTTTTTGGATCTAAGCCCAATTCATTCTCTATTTTTTGGTGATTAGGGTATTGTTGATTTATCAATTCTTCTTCAGCTAGTTGATTTGGTTTGAAGGGATCTCTAAGAGGATTTGGGATGTATGATTCCCCTTGATAATCAAGATTATTTGTGTGTATATGTAGCAACCTTTCAAAGGTCATGGGTACTATCTCTACTTCTTCCCTAGATTCATCATCAAAATCTTTAGCTCAATCAAATATGGGACCTTGTCTAGATGATGGGTTAAACTTTTTATCATGGTACCCCAGCCCTATTTTATCTTTTGAGCTCTAGAACTCCATATGTATTGGCTCTATATGTCCCTTGTCATTTTTTCCAATGGGTCCCTTTCCTTTAAATCCTATCTATTTCATGAACTCATAACCTTTCCCATATTTTATGGGGATATCTCTACATGTTTTACCTCATGTTCATGTTCTTGTGCTCTATATAGCCATGCAAGGACAGCTTTTTCTTCATTTTCTTCCTCAAGAGTTACACTAGCCTTTACAAATTTAGTTCCCTCATGAATACTTAAGGCTTTAGTGCTAGAAGGTTGAAGTGATGTTGATGGTTTCCTGTAGGACCTTGGTGATGTAGGGAGATTTGTCAAAGAAGGCAGTAAGTCTAGTCCATATTATCTCATCCATGTATCTTTGAGTTTTATCTTCTCTTCAAAGATTCTCAAGAGAGAATATGTTATTTTAAGCTTGTTGTGTATTCAAGGAGGCTTCCTTATTGTGAGGGACCATATTGTCTATTTGCTTCAATGTCTTGCAGGAGTAGATCGCATATGTTGGTATGGTTATTTCTACTCCATTATGTGGGAACTTTACACACTGGTGTTATGTCGATGGAACATCTTGCATATCATAGATCAAAGGCTTGCCTAGAAATATGTTATAGGCTAGAGGAAGATCCATCACTTAACAAATCATGTCTCTTTTGATCGGCCCTACTCTAATGGGTAACACAACAAGTCCCTTTGATGACCTTTCCTCTTCATCATATGCTTTGATGGTTATTTTCCTTTGAGAACCAATGGAATGCTCTGATAAGCCCAATGTCTTAACTAAGCTGAAAGTAAAAATGTTCAAACCAGCACCTCCATCTATCAAGATGTGTTTTACCTGGTGTTTATGAATGAGTACCTCCATGTACAAGGGTTGATTATGTGGATGGTTCAAAGATTTGTCGTCTTCCTTGGAGAAAGACATGTAATATTATGAGGTTATATGACCGATCATGGATTGGAACCAATCAAAATCAAGATCCTTTGGCACATAAGAAGCCAGTAGTCCTTGTTCTAGGATCTCTCTATACGTAGTTGAAATTTTTATTATCTCAAATATTGAAATATGTGTTGAGGTTCATTGCAATTGATCCACTAGACTGTAGTTGACTGATGAAGTTGTTGGCATTGATTGTTTTGACACACTTGGTTTTGATGTTAAGGTAGGAGGTTGTTTGGAAGAGGAGGATGAGCCTACCCCTTTGAGAGTGACTCTAGCTTGGCCTCGGGTCACTGCATTGGAGGATTCTTCTTTTTTTTTTCTTGGATCATGATCACGTTAACATAGTGATTGGATGTTTCGAGCATGTTTATCACATTTTCATTGTTGGTATAGGTATAGTTTACTTTGGCTTCTTTCCCTTTTGACAATTCTCATTACTCTTAGGATGGGATAGGTTGTTTGAATGCTTTATGATCACTATTAGATTGATGAACATCAGTAATAATCATCCCGTTATCAATTAAATATTAAATGATTGTTTCAACTTCATGCATGTGCTAGTAAAATGTCCTTTGTTGCAATGGTAGTCATAGTAGTGGTTGTCATTCCACCACTTGGGTTTCACTTCTGGATCCCAAGGTTTTGAGTTATCTGGAAAGGTAATTATTTTATTAGCTAGAAATTGTTTTAAAGTAGCGTCAAGAGATTCTCTGAGAGGAGTAAAATCACATTTAGGTTTGGGTACCTAGGGTGTCTTCTCTCTACTAGAGTCTTGATTAAATCTCTAGTTTGATGATGTGTTAGTGCTATCCTTAGTAGCCCGAATACTACTAGAGAGGTTAAAGATGGGTTCCTTTGGTTTTACGTTGGTTGCACCAACTACCCCGTCATTGACTACATCTTTGGTTTTATTCAAATATTTGTTTTTGTCCTTGTGATGGTTTTTATTGGACCTATTTGATGATTTGTTGTCTTTTTACAAGGTGATTTATCCTTTCTTGACAAGGACATCTTCAATCTGGATGGAACTCTCCACCAACTTATCAAAAGTGGGGTGGGTCTACATCTGAAGTACGAAATTCATTTCTGGTATGAGGTTATTGATAAAAATGGACCAATCTTTTCCACTTCTGAAATCTACCTTGGGTACCCAACAAATATCCTTCTCCATCTTTGAAGAAACATGATGAAAGGTTCACCACTACGTTGTTTTGTGTTACACAAGTCAAGCATGGTGACCATGTGTTGGGTTTTGTAAGAGTATTTTTGGATGAACCTCTTGACAAGCTCATCAACTATTTGGATTCTTGGTGCAAGTTTCATGAACCAACTCATAGCTTATCCTCCAAGACTTATAGCGAAGCGTCTCATGAGATATGTTTGTTCATGCATGAATTCCATACTAAGAGTGCAAAAATCCTTGACATGATCTTGTGGGTCCCCATTTATATCATATTTGTCATACTTAGGCATCTCTACCTTGGGAGGAAAAGGTGGCATGTATAAATTTAGGTCAAAAGGGAAAGGGCATATAGTTTCCAATGAATACTTGTTAGAGTTTTGATCTTATCCTCCTTTTGCATTTGCATGATTTAACATCTTAGGTTTTGTATTTGTTTGTTCAGGATCATGATCAAAGATTCTTATTCCTTTTGTATTAGTCTTTCAATATCAAAATTAGGAGGAAGTTTAATGTCCATGGAAGCTAAATGCATGAAGTATTTGTCCTTGTCTAGTTGGAGGAGTATAAGCATCATTTTCTAGAAATGTTTGTCTTGTTGGCATTTCTTGATTTCTTCTTCAATTGGTTCCTCATTGTCTGATGAACTATTTTTGTGATGGATATGATGCCCTTGAATGGATCCCCAATTATATCCCAACATGTTTCATTCATTATATTTTGTGCTCAGAGATTGATAGGGAATTATTGACTTTGATTTTGATTTTGACTTCAATTTGGATTTTGGTTTTGGTTTATGATGCATTGATGGCTCAGTAATAGAAGTGTCTATGGTCTTTCATTTTGAATCAAACCTTTGTTTTTTACTTCTAGTTTTCACTGGCATGAAAGATCAATGTGATTGAGAGCTAAAAGAAACCAGGTGAATTAGGTCTATATCTGGTTTGCAAAGTGATGACTTGTCTTACGTGATGGATGAAAAGATGTGTTTGAGGATTTGTTATAGATTGAAAAAGGTACAAGGTGTGAGTTAAGGCTTGAATACCTAGGTAAAGGATACTTGTGACAAAGTTGATTGTGTTTGATTAATGAAAAGGGATTAAGACTAGTCAAAGTGTCTGATAACCAATATTGACCAAAAGATGAAGAGTTACTATTAAAAATGGTAGACAATAAATATGTTAGATCAAGACTGACTGGAAGTTCACTTGGATAACTAGACTGAAGGTCAGACTAATGACTTAACTAGTCAAATTTTCTCTCTAGAAGCTAGAGGATAAAACCTCGTATGATAAAAGACTTGGGTTGTATGATAATTCTCAATGAGTGATGTGATAATGCTCGGGTTGTATGAGGAAACTCAGGGGCTAGAATGATATTTATGGTGAGATCTATGTACCAAAAAGTGAGGTCACTTCTATAAACCATTACACTTGAGAGAATCCATGAAGAAGGAGATCTCAAGAAGTGGTTTATAGCTTCCTATCCATGACGTGCAAGAACCATGTAGAAATTATGAATGGTGGCTCTCAAATGAACCTTAAAGAAAGACTCTTGCAAGGTGCACCATGAAATGGAAGATTCAAATGATAATGCAAAGTAGATCTAAGATGAAATGAAAGATCTAAGCTAAAATAAAAGTAGATATAAGATGAGATGCAAGATCTAAGCTAAAATGAAAGTAGATATAAGATGAGATGCAAGATCTAAGCTAAAATGATATGCGAGAATGAAAAGAAAGTAGATCTAAGCTAGATGCAAGAAAGAAAATGACAATTATGATGCAATGCTTCAATATGAAAGATATAAGAATGTCATAGCTCCAAGATGCCAAGATTTGCAAGACTCCAAGATGCTAAGATGCCAAGACTCCAAGAACCTACAATAAAATCTCAAGATCTCAAGAAGCTAAGAATGCTATGTGGATGATAATGCAAGAGATGATGATGCAAAAGATGGATGATCAATAATGAGGGGAGAGTCTCCTTTTAAAGGATTTAGAAATGAACGGACGGTCAACATTAAGAGGCAAAAAAGAATGAGCAATGGTGGAGATTAAATCTTGGTTGATCCATGTGCTCAAGATTCTCAAGAGGAAAAATCAATGGACATGATTAAGAGGCAAAATAATAAGTGGTTGAGATAAAGAGGCAAAAGCCTTTTTCAAAAGTCAAAAGATTCCATCTCATTGGAAAGTGCACTTTTCTTTTTATTTTTATTTTATTATTTATTATTTTTAGCAAAGTGATTTCCATTATTTAATTAAAAGATTTTTTATTTATTTAAATGGGATTTTTTTTTTTTATAATTAAATATGGCTTAGGATTAAGTGATTTTATTATTTAATTAATTTATTATTTTATTAATTAAATCTTAGGATAAAGTGGTCAAACTTTAAGATATAATCAAATAAATGATAAAATGATGATTTGATCAAGAAAAAGAGATTAAATAAATATGCAAAATTGATTAAGCATAAGATTTAGTCTAGTATCTAAATTTTAATGTTTAGAAAGGGGCTCAAAGTTTACTAGACCATTTTTGAGTGATTACAAGATCTTCTACTGATAACTTTGACATTGACTCATACAATGATTATCGATGGCTAATGCGATAGAAGACTGGGGTCGTACGATGAAACACTCCTATTGTACAATAAAATTCCTTTGCAAAATGATGGAACTCTGGTCTAGACAATTTACCACTTAATTTTTTGGAAATTTTGGACAAATTTGATTGTTTTTGTTTGGACTCTGATAGTGTTCGGATGCATTTAGGAAGGTTTTTTCAATTGTTGGTAGTGTAAAACACGCACATCAATCACATAAGTGAAGGGGTATCAAACACATTTTATCCCTAGAATAAGTTGGGTGAGTGTGAAAACCCCGCTCACAGACTTAGGTACACATTCCAAAGCTAATTAGAATATGGACACTACCAACCACATAATGGGCTAACAATCTCGTATTATCCAACTCCAAATACTAAGGAAGGCACGATATGGTGAGTGTCTTGGGGAGGTCACTATCCTCCTTGCACTTGGATTATCACACTTTTGGGGGTGAACTGGGTAGCTTCTACACTAAGGTGACTAGTAAGGGCATCCATTCAAATACATCCTTCATAGTCATGTAAGCATGATTAAGGCCTATAGCCCTATGAACAGATGCACCCATCCTCTAAGATTTTAAACTCAAAGAGGTTTTTTATTATAGTGGGGTGGAAGGGCTAGCATCTACCTTGTTCCCACTTGGGTCATTCCTAGGAATTTTTTCCTCAATTGGCAAGAATTTTTTCATTGATTGGTAGGCCCTCTAAAGGTGATGCATAAAAGAAATGGATAATGAGAAATAGGTCAGGGTTTTTGATTTTCCCTTAAGGGGAAAAGAGCATAATCTCCTACTATTCCTTGCTTCTCCCAAGCACGCAAGACATGCCTTCATTCCCCATACGATCGCTTGCAAATGATAAGTTCCACACATCTAGGTTCCTAATTTTCCCAAAAGGAAAAAGAGCATACTGCCCTAATGCTTTACAAATCAAATACAAATAAATCTCCTAATTAGTTAGATGCCTAATGAAAATGATTATGAAAACACAATGTTTAGTCAGACTGATTACGCAACCTACAAAGTAATGATTAGTAGTTGTGATGTTTTGTCTTTGACATCATCTTGCAATTGCAAATGCTTTAGTAGTTTCTTTCAAATAGGATAATGATGGCAACTTTGGCAAGTGATTCTTCTTACAAACATCTTGTAATAAAAGGTTAGGCCGCTAAAATGATCAAGCAAAGAGAAAACAAACACCCATTAGCTGGTTAGAAATCCAAATCATTCAAGCAAACATGCAAATTCACTCTTTTTTTTTATACGATGAAACATAGTCAACTCTAAAACATCATAAAATCGTACAATAACTTTCACTGAGCAATACAACAGATTTCATCTAACCATATAATCATACAAGTTTTCTCATCTACCAATACGAAAAAGATGACCCTACTATTTAACTGTAGAATAGAATATAACAAGGAAAATGATAGATCATATAGGAGTTACATCATACGAGTATGCTCACTTGATCGTACAAGGAATAACAGGGTTTCAAAAATTGTGAAAAATGCATGAAAATGAGGTCAAATTCAGATTCAAGCCCCACAGTGGGAGCTAGAAATGTGTGTGTATTTTGTGGTCTTGACCCTCTTACACCGACACTTCAATAAATCATTGCATTAGTGGGGTTAGTAGGAAGATATTCAAAATCCAAAGAAAATAACATAAAACCTACTAAAACTAATATATTGCTTCCTAATTAGGGTGAGTGTAGTCCATGAATGATGCTCATCAAATTAAGCATGGGACTAGGGACTTTATTGCCCTAAGATGGAAGATTTTTGTATGAGCATGATGCAATACATTCTTTTCTCAAAAGATATTTCAAAATGATAAATGCAAAATTGTGATAAAAATTTGATGATTCTATGTTAAAATGTAAGGACAATGCAAGATTAAGCTATGAAAGTAAACATTGATTGAAAGAAAACTAAATTAAGAAATCTAAGCTAAGAACAATGCATACTAAGCTATATGAGCAACTAAGATGGAAGAGTGCCTTTACTATGAAAACCTAGGATCCCTTGAGCTAGGAAGAGCTTCCCTTTTATAGAAGTTTCACTGAAATGAATGGTCAAGATTCGATGGTGAGGAGAGGCCAAGATTCTTCCTCCCTCAATTCATGTGAGTCAATCCATGTGAGAGGCGCACAATTGGTTTAATTTGTGTTTTTTTCATTGGAGATAAGATAAAATAGGTCATTTATTTCTTTTTAATTGCTTTTATTTGGATTCTATGTGCTCACACATGTGTGAGGATGGGTGAATAGGTTATTTTAATTAAAAGTGTTTAAGACTTTTAATTAAACATATATATTTAGCAATTTAATGACCTTTATGCCTTGATTCAAGATTTATTTGATGATTTGATTAGAGAATTGATTTAATTATGCAAGCAAGTTTGATGGAATGCTTACATAATTAGGTCTAGTTAATTTATGTCTTTGATTTAGGATTTGTAGGCAATTATCTTGGTTTACTAGACCGTTTTTAGGTGATTATAGTACTAATCTAAATGTCACAATAGAAAAAAACTTGAATTTGGGTTTCAGTTGAAATTGTCCCAATCAAAAGCTTTCTAACCAAAAATATTTTGGTAGAAATGTTTTAGATGGTCTAAATTGTGACATATATTTGTGCTTTTACCTATGCCTATTGTGTATTTTCAAATCAACAAAAAATGTATGTTGTATCTATTTTCAAAATTAAGGAGATCGATCATGAGTTGTAAGTGATGAAAGGTAGAAGAATAGACAACCATATGGCATTTACAACTAAATGGAGCAATGGACAAATTTCCTCTATATGTAAGGTCTAGATAAAAAAGAAAGAGGGATAGATTGTATCCATTTCATTGGTGTAATGGTTGTCTTTTGTGAATTGACTATATAATATGGGTGATAGACATTTTCCCCATGGCCTAGTTTTTTTCTTTTCAGAGTATTTCTAGGTTTAAATAAGGTGATTTGTATTCTTCTCTTCCTCTCTTTGTTGGCAGTGGGCCAGTGTCCCTCGCAGGGTTTGTAACATGGCTTAACTACCTCTTGTGTCTTATATAAGTCTAGTGGTTGTATTGGGAATTAACAAGTCGGTCTTTTGGTGCAACAAAAACCACTATTGTAACAAGTGGTATCAGAGCTTGGTCACAGGTTTGAATCCATGCAAGCCATGACGAGTGATGCTAGGAGGGAGATAGTTTGCAGTAGGTCAGAGTCCCTCACAGTGTTCATGACATGGCTTAAGTGCCTCTTGTGTCTTCTATACACTAGTAAATTTTAGCTTGAATTTTAACGATGATTAGTCAATTTTTCGATGCAAATTGGTCGACCAAAGGACCATTATTGTTGTCAAACTTTTTGCATTGATTATTTGACACATTATATGTTAGTTGCATATTCGACCTTTATAGTTGTCGAACTATCGACTGATCTGACGTCAAAATCATCACTTCAATCTGGAAGAATGTCTGACATATATTTCATCTTTTTCAACCAATGTTGGTTGCATTTTCAACCACATGTGGTCAGAAAATCCATCGATGAAATATGTCAATTGTATAGTATTGTAGTCGAACTTAAGGTAGTGCAGTCAAAAGTATTGTCAAAATATCAATGACCGTTGGTTGAAAAATTCATCGAGACTATAGCATTCTCATCAAATGCACAGTCTTTAGTAGTTGAAAAATCGACATCAAATTAAGTTTTTTTTTTTTAAATAAAATATATTATGTAATCTATTAATATATTATAGTGATTAGTGTGTTCCATCTATACATGATTTGGCTGTTATGGGTGCCATCTAATTTTTACAACTACATCCTCAAGTCAAAAGGCCGAGGAAGTGAATGCATATGTATTAAGAAACTCTACTTATTATCATAGATTACAACTCAAAAAATTTACTTTAGTTCATGGTATACAATTAAGATCATAATTATCTTCTCTTAATCACTTCCCCAAAACATGATCTATCCTTATACCTTACACATATTTGTTTACTCTTAACAGTCACCGCTTGCTTTGCATCCACTATTTAGGTCTTCATTGTGAGTGATGAGTACATCACTTTCATATTGATATTTACCACTATCAACTATCATGCCCTTGGTCCTCATGTCCATAATATCTATGTTTCCATACAATGCTGGTGGTCTTTTTTGTTTGTGGCAATGATCCCTATATCATACAACCACTATGTTTCCTTTAATTGTCCATTATTTGAAGTATTTATCTTTACTGTAATAACAAAATTCCAACATATCACTATTTTCAAAAAATGATGTCACTGCAATCTCTTTCCTTTGTTCTCTTGACCTTGGGTCTCATTGTGCATCTTCACTTGGACTATCCAATTAATTGATGGCTGCAATCTCTATATGCTTCTTTACTATTAATGGATACTTAGGACCTTTTATATCATGGTTGTCTTTAACTCTGTCAAAATAGTGCTTTGATTTCCTGTCCATGTTTCCATACTCCTACCATCAAATATACATGAGGATTATATCTTTGATATAAAAAATCATATTCTTATAAAATTTTCCGTTCTCTTAGTGGTATTTTGTCCTCAAACATTAGAACAGTCATGTTCAGTGCTATTGATCCATTATGTCATCTTATTACTATATCGTTGCTCTTTATTTGTGCATTGAAAACTCTTTTTGGAAATGACTATCTTCACACAGTCATGCAAATACCTTTGAATCCTTATCATGAATAATATTATTGTTTTTATCATTATACCTATCATATAATTATCATTTGATGTTTTCAAATCTTGCAAGAACTATCACTTTATGTAACTAGAAAATATTCTATGACAAAGATTTGGCTTCTTTCTCTCTTGCAATCATTTATGGGTAGCAGAGTGGAAGGATTTGAAGACATGTAGTAGACTGACCTTGGGATTTTTCATTCAGGAAATGAAATATCCCTTTTCTTTTCATATACAAATAATACATATTGCAAATGTCAAAAATTATTCAGGACAAAAAGGAACCAAAGACCATTGATATACTTCTTGCATTTTCTAAGAATATAGAATAGCACAATAAACTATAAAGTCATGATTCCTGCAACACTGTTTCTGTTACAGTTCCCCAATTCGCTCCACTACTCCACACTGACAGAAAGATCAAAATAGCGCAAAAAATTCAAAATTTATAGTTTGCCCAAGACTAACAATGCATTCGTGCATAAAAGAAAAGGAACTGCTCTAACATTATGCAGATAAAGAACAAGTTTAAAGCATAGTATTTATTCACTATTTGGAGACATGAAGAAGCAACATTACAATGGAAATAGAGAGTAATTACTAAATAAGACCTCCTTGTAACCCATACTAGGTTGAAATTATTTTCTATACCTTTTGATGGTTTGTCAATCCAAGGTCCATTCATGATATTTAAGATGTTGCAAGCATCTCTATAATCTAGATCCAGAAGCAGTTTTGGGGTTAATAAGAAACACCTACAAAATGAAATTCATTTAAGATCACAAGGATATAATGTATCAGATGTAACAATGTAATAATAGAATAGTGAACAACATAATATGTAAGCATATATAAAGAATCATTCATGTATACCTAAATGTTAGCACTGATCGCTATGTATCACTGTCATATGTATGCAAGGAATGAGCATAAAAATAGCATCAATTCCTTGTCAACAAGAAATAAACTGAAATGTAGTGGTCAATAATGATCAAGATGTATCAACATCAAGAATAAGAAACATTAATGGTGTGAGTGGAAATGGTACCAACATCAATACAAATATGAGATGATACCAATATTAATCACAGAAAAAAATGTACATCTATGTGTCATTGTCAATCAAGTACACTTGTCCATAACAAATAAACAATACCACCATTTGGAGTGTCAGATTCCATCTGTCCCAAAATTGACAAGGTAAAGAACTATCACACATAAATGAGATCCATTCTTACAGTGTTGTGTTTGGTTGACTTGCAGCCCTAACTAGTTGTTGAAACATGTTCCTTTCATTTATGGGATCCATTCCTTTCATTTGCATCAGTCATGTTTCTTCCATTGTCTCAAGTCCTAGTAAGAGACCTCTTTTAAGTCATGTAATTGTGCATGTGCAATTAATATTTATTTTAAGTGTCATAAGCAAGTCTAAAATAGTTTTCTAAAGGTAACATTTAGTGTTGCAAAGCTACAAATGATTGCTAATAGTTGAAGGAAATATTTCTCTAAAGGTTCATAGTTGTTTATGCCGACTATTATTTAAGATTGTGAAGCTATGAAGGCTCACCAAGAAAGTACATTAAATTGTTGTCACGTCTTCACGATGATTAGGAACACTAACTATTAAAGGTTGCAAACTTGTGATTTGACTTGAGATAGTTACATCTTTTATGTTTGCAACTTCACAACTTGGAATAAATGGTTAATATTTTTCTTGAAAATGGTGAGAGAACGCCACATGTCATGTATAGTCCCACAAATAAGAATGAAGGGTTTTTGCATCTTCACAAGGAAAAGTAATGTCATATGCGATAGGGCATGAGGTTGTGATATGTAATTGTGTGTCCCTTTTCAGAAGTAGTGCATTGAGTGCATTTACAAATAAATGATTAAAGAATTACCTATTTGTTGCTTCGCAATAGTTTTCCAAAATAGTTATATGATTTTTTGTAGGATTTTATAAGGGTTACTAAAAATGTCTTCACTACTTCACAATGATTAGAGCTAGAAACTATTTTCACCTGTGAAGTTGTGAATAAGCCAGTTAGGGTTACACTAAATGCTTGTGCAGTCTCGTAATGGTTAACGAAGAATGTTAAGTTAGCCTAAGAAGTTGCGTGAAGGTTTTCTAAAAGTACATCAAGTGTCTTTACAACTTTTCAATGAATAATGAAGAAGACTTAAACAAATTGTGAAGTTGTCATGGAATTAAAAATGTCAAGATAAAGGTTGCCCATAGTTTTGCAACTAGTTGGAAAGACTTCCAGTTTGGCTTGTGACACTACGAATGGTTGAAGTGTCTTACAAAAGAAACAAAAGGACTCCAAAAAGGTGTACATGTGTCATACTATTGCTTCTCCTTTGGATTAAGAGGTGTACATGTTAAGACCTTGCAAAGTAGAGTGATGATAACCTATGTCAAAAGAGATTTATTTCACAACTTTGCAAGATGAACATGCAGTGATGGTTTAAGGTTTCAAACTAGTGAATGACTATCAAAGGTAATATAAATTTGTAGTCCCAACTTCGCAACAGTTAGAGGTAACATTTATAAATGTTAGAGTACAAGAAACACTGGGAGGGGGAAGAGTGAATAAGTGTTTCAATAACTAAATTCAAATTTAATTAGTTTTCTAAAAACCTTGAACTTCTTTATAACCATGAAAAGTTTAGTTTCAAGAATGTACTTAAATGAGACAATCAATATCAATTTTTTTAATCCACAAAAGAAACTTCAAAAAGGCATAATACAAAAGAATCATAACATAGAATTTCTTGAGTGGAAAAACCATCATAGGGATAAAAAACCACTCAAAAATTGCCTCAGTGGTCTAATTAAAAATGTCTTACTTGCTACACAAAATGCCTCACTAGAAAAAGAAACTTGTTGGTTACAACCCTCACAAGAAAAAGGTCAATCTTTGTCTCACTGACATGACCTTATAACATTTTATAAATGTTGAAAGAATAAAAGATATAGGGTTTCTCTATTTCACTACAATTTGTTTCATCTTTCTACATTAACGCATTTTATGTCTTGTAGATTTCATTGATTGAAACCTAGAAAACACAAAATATATTAAGTTTATCTCTTCACTATTTTATGCATATTAGAAATAAAGTTTTCAATGTTCTGTTAAATAGTAATGACTCTTAATAGAGTATATATCTAATATATGTGTTATACCCCTTTCGAATAATGAAAACTCTCAATGCTATATTATCCCTAAAACTAGCTTCATTCACACTGACTATGTCACATGCTCATAAAATAAACAAATGCACGATTAGGAGTTTCTCGTAGTACGGAAACCTACTAAATTGTGTAGGATAACTTTTTAGTCCTTTTGTAAGTTGGTCATTAATGCCTTGACAACCTTCACAAGCATCAATTACATCATCAGTAAACAAAACACAATATCAAAATATAAATTTCAAACAAAAACCATCAAATGGAATGACATTACCTCGATGAATTATTTTATTGTATTCCAACTTACATAGGCAAGGTGTCATTCTTCGTGGCTTTGATGTAGTCTCTTCTTTCCCATTGAAAAGATGTTTTTCAGTAATTTGGTGCTTATGATTTATGTGGAGAAATTGTTTATGCTCATCAAACACCTGCTTTCCTAAACTTTTTGAATGACGAGATTTCATCTTTGGACCACAAACTAGACATGCAAATTTTCCCTTTGTCTGAAGACCTACAAGATCGTGTATAATTGGATTAAATATGTTAACTTTGTGTTAGCACTATAACATACCAAAAAAGAGATGTTAAGAAGAGAACATACCACAAAAATGTGTTATTCCAGGGGCATCATGTATTGTCCATACAAGCAATGCATGGAATTAAAATTGTCTTTGTCCTATTGGTCTAGAGATATCATACATAGTGACCCCATTCCATAACACCATCAACTCGTCGATAAGGGGTTCAATATATACATTCATATCTTTAAATTGGTACTTACCAAGTTGAATGGAAAAAAATATTACATAATTATTATGACCATTTTGATGGATTATTTATAATAAATTAATTTAGATGACTATTAAATGAAAAAATACCTAAAACAAGCATTGCCAACATTATGTACTCCCTCTTTATGGACATCCAAAGAGGAATGTTATTGTTGATAACAAAAACAGGCCACACCGAGTAAATAGATCTCATCTCTCCAAACACATTGACACCATCCGCTACCAATGAAAGATTGAGATTACGAGGTTCTTCTTTAAAGTGTGGCCAAGTTTCCTCTGTTTCCTTAAATTTTGTATCATCCACGGGCATTCACATAATTTTATCTCGACTTCTATTGTGTGCATGGTAATCCATAAATTGTGCCAAGCTATTGCACCTGAATAATCATTGTAGACGTGGAATAATGGGAATATACTGAAGAACCTTGTGAGGCACCTTTTTTGTTATTCGATCTGATCGATATCTACTAATATGAAAATTAAAGCATTTTGTTGCAAATTCATGTTGTTTATGATATATAATATGATCATTTGGACATGCATGTTTGTTTGATACTCCATTCCAATATCTTTCATAATGGCAGATAATCCTCGGTATGAGCGAGGTAGAATGTTTGATGGTGGTAACAAACACTCACCTATCAACCTATGACCAAAAATATAATTTTTTAATATAAAGAATATTAATTGCTACATGATTCACCCTTTGTTAACTGTAAAGGAATTATGACTAAAATTTTGAAAAAAGATGACATAATTAACATATGTGTCATTGCTACGTTGGATAAACCATTCATAACCTTCAAATTTACCAACAACAATACAATGGAAAGAAGAGTTGTTTGGGAGCCTTCGTATAGGGGCTCGTGTGCCTTCTCAAGCATAGGTACATCAAGGTCATATGCATCATCATCATCATCTTGATCATTGTGATCATCTTGATCATCGTGATCTTCTTCCATGGGATCATTACCTTCTACTTCTATATCACACCTCCATGTTCCCTCATTTGGAAATCCACATTCTCTGGATTGTCATGGTCCATAACATGAAACCCAAGGTGGTTGACCTATATCAAAATGATGACCTTAAATTAACCATGACCATGATGTCATCATCAAATCATGTCTTATGTATTTTATAAATTATTAAAATACATACCAATGAACGAAATTTGTTTCCCCCTTCAATGTGACCATTCTGCCTACAATCTTCCTCTGTTGTTTTTATTAGATATCTTTGAGTCTTTAAGCCCTTACAAATTTTGCAGGGACAATAACATTTTCCATCACCTTTTCTTTTAAAGTTAGACCACAATCTAGAGATTGTCTCCCTATTTTGTTGTGGGTTGATATTGTCAGACATGGTCTTTCTTGAATAGAATGACTCGTTGGTGGAAGAAGGATGATTTGTTTGCAACCTGAATATACAGATCGTCACTAAACAACCATTTTCTCAACTCTAATTTTCTCAACACAAAGGTACATTTATCATTGTATCATCTTAAAATGGAAGCACTTCCATGTTAAGAGCGTTTAGCCCTGTGAGTAAGTGGTTTGGGGTCATGTTAAGCGCTCTGATTAGGTCTTTGCATGTATTTGTCTTTCTCCCCACTTTCCACTTCTTCTCCACACTTGATTTCTTCGTTCAAGGTGAAATTAGGGTTAAGGTCTTAAGGACTTTCCTGATTTCCCTCTTCCATGGCTCTATTTTCTAGGTAGGGTTTAGAAATGAGACCTCCTAGTCCTTCATCACATTATTTCAAGTATTTTATGTCTGTTCCTGACATTGGGTCATGTTCTGACATCAAATCCTGCATCTCTGGCATCTCCTGGAACCTCTATTGCAAATCCTAACAAAGTTAGGGTTTGAGGTCAAATTCGACCTCAACCCTGACTAGGTTACGGTCAACCTCAACCTTGACCTCTTCCCACCAGGATTTCAATTTTCAACTGTTGGCAGTTTGGCTTTCGGGAAAGTTATTTCTCCACTTCCAGGTTGGCCATTTCGGGCTCCAAAATGGTAAATCCTTTAATTGTATTTAATCAAGGTATATTTTCTAAAGGTGAGGACCTAATTGGGATTTAATTCTTCAAGGTGGCCCATCTAGAGGAGTGTTCCCTAATTCACTATAAAAGGAGGCCTTCCTCTCTCATTTTCACATCTCATCTCAAGCAATCAAGCTCTCAAGTTCTCAAGTGCAAGCAAGTCTTCAAGCATTCAAGTGTTCAAGTATTCATCCATCAAGGAGTTCCATTGTTAGCTATTGAAGGATTCAATCTCTTTGGAGCCCCCTTGAAGATTCATCCTTCTCCATTCATTCAAACTTTCTCATATGCAAAGATTAAATCAAGATTGGTGTTGAAGATCAAAATACCATTGATGGGAGACATCCTACATTCATTGAAGCATTCTTACTTGTGGATTTGAGGATTCAAATCCTCTACAAGAAATTCAACATAAGCGAGGTGATTTGTTTCAATTACTTTGTTTATGCACCATATATTTCAATTCAATTTCAAGGTTAATTCTTAAATTGGGGTTTGACCAAGGCAAACCCCCCATACAACCAAAAACTCCTATTTTATTGCAGGTACAGGTGCGAAATCTCATATTTGAGAGAGAATTCGGATACCCTTTTCGAAAATCTTTCAAGATCTGGGAATAGAATCAGAATCGAACTTCAAATAAATAATGTGGTCTTTGACCTTTTAAAGGTCAAAGTCAACCTGTGTGAATTTGGAGAAAAGATTTCTGGGTTTTTTCCGCTTCGACATTTCCAATCTAGAATAGGTGACGAAATCTTTAGAAAGTTCATACAGAAGCTAGAATTCAGCATTTTCCAGATCTGCCCTAATTCAAGGTTAGTATTTGCACTTCAATTATTTCAGATTTCAAGTTTGATCCAACTATAGGGAAGTATAGGATTTATTCTTTCTTTCATATTCTTCATAGATTGATTTGATTGTGTATTAACCTCTTGGTTGATCAAATTGGATCTCTCCTTTGGGAATTTGGATTTAGGAGTCAATCTTACATTTTCCCCACACACATACACAAATAGAGGTGATTCCAAATTACATCTATTCACTTCTATTCATTTTGGTGAACCTGACATGAATACTCTCTTTCTTTTTGGTGTTAGATTTTCTTTTATCTTGTTAGTATTAGATTTGTCCTTTGTGATTGATCTTGTATGCTAATTAGATTTCATATTCATGCATTATGTGTTCTTAGTTTAGTTCATTTGCATTATATTGGTTTATGAGCTTGGTTTATATTGGTTTATACGCTCTGCTCACTTATTACACACACGTACTTATGAAAAATTCAAAACATGCTAAATCTTTTAAAGGTAATGTACATAAGTTGCTAAATCCTGAGGAAGACACGCACTTTAAATTTACTTTTCAATCTTTCTTTTTGGATTAAGAACTAATCCTTAAAGTATGGATTTATATTAGGATCTCTTGATCCCTCCAGTTTCAAATACACATATTGTGATCCCTTAAGGTCGAAAGTGTCCTTACGACTGGATCTCTTTTGTTTTTTATTTATTCTTATGGAATAGAATATTCCTAAGGATAAATATTTGATGGGTTGACTAGTGAGTAGCCACATTCACTAGGCAATTCAATTCCATCTTTCCAGTTGCACCTTTTTCCTGTGTGGTTCACAATGGGACATAAGTTCTCATTGGACGAGGTAATCACACTTTTTCTTTTTCTCTTTAGAGATGTCTCTCTTATCTGTGATCTAAGAGTTGATGAAGACTTGAGTCCCTAGGGGCTTGGGATTTCTCTTTGTCCCTTAGATTACGATAAGATTATCTTTTTATTTTTATCTCCTTTACCAAGAGTTTGCATCGAGTCCATACTCTTGCTAAAGTGGGGGCTTAGTGTATCATCTTAAAATGGAAGCACTTCCATGTTAAGAGTGTTTAGCCCTCCGAGTAAGTGGTTTGGGGTCATGTTAAGCACCTTGATTAGGTCTTTGCATGTATTTGGCTTTCTCCCCGCTTTCCACTTCTTCTCCGCACTTGATTTCTTCATTCTAGGTGAAATTAGGGTTAAGGTCTTAAGGACTTTCCTAATTTTCCCTCATCCATGGCTCTATTTTCTAGGTAGGGTTTAGAAATGAGACCTCATAGTCCTTCATCACATCATTCCTAGGATATTTTGTCTGTCCTGACACTGGGTCCTGTTCTGACATCAAATCCTGCATCTCTGGCATCTCCTGGAACCTCTGCTGCAAATCCTGACAAAGTTAGGGTTTGAGGTCAAAGTCGACCTCTACCCTAACTAGGTCAGGGTTGACCTCAACCCTAACTAGGTCAGGGTCATCCTTGACCTTGACCTCTTCCCACCAGGATTTCAATTTTCAACTGTTGGCAGTTTGGCTTTCAGGAAAGTTATTTCTCTGCTTTCGGGTCAGCTGTTTCGGGCTCCGAAACGGTAAATCCTTTAATTGTATTTAATCAAGGTATATTTTCTAAAGGTGAGGACCTAATTGGGATTTAATTCTTCAAGGTGGCCCATCTAGAGGACTGTGCCCTAATTCACTATAAAAGGAGGCCTTCCTCTCTTATTTTCACATCTCATCTCAAGCAATCAAGCTCTCAAGTTCTCAAGTGCAAGCAAGTCTTCAAGCATTCAAGTGTTCAAGTATTCATCCATCAAGGAGTTCCATTGTTAGGTATTGAAAGATTCAATCTCTTTGGAGCCCCCTTGAAGATTCATCCTTCTCCATTCATTCAAACCTTCTCATATGCAAAGATCAAATCAAGATTGGTGTTGTAGATCAAAATACCATTGATGGGAGACATCCTACATTCATTGAAGCATTCTTACTTGTGGATTTGAGGATTTGAATCCTCTACAAGGACTTCAACATAAGCGAGGTGATTTGTTTCAATTACTTAGTTTATGCACCATATATTTCAATTCAATTTCAAGGTTAATTCTTAAATTGGGGTTTGACCAAGGCAAACCCCCCATACAACCAAAAAACCTCATTTTCTTGTAGGTACAGGTGTGAAATCTCAGATCTAAGAGTGAATTCAAATACCCTTTTCGGCAATCTTTCAGGATCTGTGAACAGAATCGGAATCGGACTTCAAATAAATAATGTGGTCTTTGACCTTTTAAAAGGTCAAAATCGACCTGTGTGAATTTGGAGAAAAGATTTATGGGTTTTGTCCGCATCGACATTTCCAGTCTAAAATATGTGACAGAATCTTTAGAAAGTTCATACAGAAGCTAGAATTCAGCATTTTTCAAATCTGCCCTAATTCAAGGTTAGTATTTGCTCTTCAATTATTTCAAATTTCAAGTTTGATCCAACTATAGGGAAGTATAGGATTTATTCTTTCTTTCATATTCTTCATAGATTGATTTGATTGTGTATTAACCTCTTGGTTGATCAAATTGGATCTCTCCTTTGGGAATTTGGATTTAGAAGTCAATCTTACATTTTCCCCACACACATACACAAATAGAGGTGATTCCAAATTACATCTATTCACTTCTATTCAATCATAGCCATAGAAACTTGATTATTTTTATATGGAATACACCAAGGAGTACCATCAGAAATATTAACCATTTGCAAACATGAAAAGTAAACCTAAATCAAATAGCCCATTTTTTTATCAACGTGTGTAGTCTCTATGTATATGAAAAATGAATGAAATATCAAGCTAATAAAAATAAGGTGACAAAATCCTATCACCAAGCACGGACATAGGAAATCAAAAAGGGACAAAAGACAAGAAATAAGAAAAATCATTACGACTATAGAAAAATCATTAAGACTATAATCACAAAAAGAAACACTCTTTGTCAACAATGTTCAAAATCATTAGGACTATAGAAAAATCATTAAGACTATAGAAAATCAAATTCTAGAAATGGACGTCCTAATTCTTTTCCATTACAACAATTGAGCATTCATCATTTGGTATTGTGTATTCCATTTAAATATGTCAGGTACAAAGTTTTCCATTTAGATTCGACAAACAAACAGATTTGATCAACCATTACTGGAAACTTGGCCTAGTAGAAAATGGACTTGTGATATGATTTTCACAATAGTACATGTGTTGTTGGGTAAGCTCCCAGTAGTGCTTAGGAAAATTTGCATGTCCACAATAGTACATGTGCATATAAGAGTCGATCAAAGAAGGTATATGCATAGGTGACAAACATGCAGATTTGTCAACCAATCATTACTGGGAGCTAGACCCTGCAAAAAATGGACTTGTGATAATTTTTCACAATAGTACATGTGTTGTAGGGTAAGCTCCCAGTAGTGCTTACGTAAATCTGCATGTTCATCACTTATGCATATGAAATGGCTCTAATTTTCTCAACACAAGAACATTTATCATAGCCATAGAAACCTAATTATTTTTATATGGAATACACCAAGGAGTACCATCAGAAATATTAACCATTTACAAACATGAAAAGTAAACCTAAATCAAATAGTTCATTTTTTTATCAGCATGTGTAGTCTCTGTGTATATGAAAAATGAATGAAATATCAAGCTAAAATAAAATAGTGAACAAAATATTATTTGACATAGAGTGAATGAAATATACCATCAAAAGAAGGTGACAAAATCATGTCACCAAGAACATACATAGGAAATCAAAAAGGGACAAAAGACAAGAAATCAGAAAAATCATTACGACTATAGAAAAATCATTAAGACTATAATCACAAAAAGAAACACTCTTTGTCAACAATGTTCAAAATCATTAGGACTATAGAAAAATCATTAAGACTATAGAAAATCAAATTCTAGAAATGGACGTTCTGATGCTTTTCCATTACAACAATTGAGCATTCATCATTTGGTATTGTGTATTCCATTTAAGTATGTTAGGCACAAAGTTTTCCATTTAGATTCAACAAACATGCAGATTTGACCAAGCATTACTAGGAACTTGACCTTGCAACAAATGGACTTGTGATGATTTTTCACAATAGTACATGTGTTGCAGGGTAAAAGCCCAGTAGTGCTTATGCAAATCTGCATGTTCATCACCTGTGAATATGAAATGGCTCTAATGGCAGATACAGTCGTTGAACAACCATTTTGTCAACTCTAATTTTCTCAACAAAGAGGGGCATTTATCATAGCCATAGAAACATGATTATTTTTAAATGGAATACACCAAGGAGTACCATCAGAAATATTGACCATTTACAATCATGAACAATAAACCTAAATCAAATAGCTTATCTTTTTATCAGCATGTGTAGTCTCTATGTATATGAAAAATGAATGAAATATCAAGTTGAAATAAAATAATGAACAAAAATTTGAATTCAAGGCCTAATTTATCAAGAGCAACAAACAATGTGGAACCCCATGAAAATCAAAAAAAGAAACACGCTTTGTCAACAATGTTCAAAATCTTGTCACCAAGCATAGACATAGGAAATAAAAAAGGGACAAAAGACAAAAATAAGAAAAATCATTAGGACTATAGAAAAATAATTAAGAATATAGAAAATCAAGTTCTAGAAATAGACGGTTCTGATACTTCACCATTACAACAATTGAGCATTCATCATTTGGTACTTCTTGGTGTATTCCATTTAAGTATGTCAGACAAAAAGTATTATATTTACATTTGGCAAACATGCAGATTTGACCAAGCATTACTGGGAACTAGACCCGGCAACAAATGGACTTGTGATAATTTTCACAATAGTACATGTGTTGCTAGGTCAGCTCCCAATAGTGTTTAGGAAAATCTGCATGTCCATCACCTATTTCTTTGAAAAGTTTCTAGATTCTAAGAAGAGGTATGAGTGGAGGCCAAAGAAGGGATATTTGTGAAGGTTTCATAGAGCTATGTTACTTTTGTCCCACCTCAACTCAGTAAAGAAGATATTATGTAGAATTTTAGAGATCTAGCAAATCTTCACAAATATCCCTTCTAGCCTCCATTGAATATACGTGTCCTCAGAATCTAAAAACTTTGATCATTGATCTATTTGGTTTTGACAAGGAATACACCAAGGAGTACCATCAGAAATATTGACCATTTACAATCATGAACAGTAAACCTAAATCAAATAGCTCATCTTTTTATCAGCTTGTGTAGTCTCTGTGTATATGAAAAATGAATGAAATATCAAGCTGAAATAAAATAGTGAATAAAAATTTGAATTCAAGGCCTAATTTATCAAGAGCAACAAACAATGTGGAACCCCATGACAATCAAAAAAAGAAACACGCTTTTTCAACAATGTTCAAAATCCTATCACCAAGTACAAACATAGGAAATAAAAAAGGGACAAAAGACAAAAAAATAAGAAAAATCATTAGGACTATAGAAAAATCATTAAGACTTTAGAAAATCAAGTTCTAGAAATGGACGGTTCTGATGCTTTTCCATTACAACAATTGAGCATTCATCATTTGGTACTTCTAGGTGTATTCCATTTAAGTATGTCAGGCACAAAATATTCCATTTACATTTGAAAAACATGTAGATTTGACCAAGCATTACTAGGAACTAGAGCTGGCAACAAATGGACTTGTGATGATTTTCACAATAGTACATGTGTTGTTGGGTCAGCTCCCAGTAGTGCTTAGGAAAATTTACATGTTCATCACCTATTTCTTTGAAAAGTTTCCAAATTCTGTGAAGAGGTATGAGTGGAGGCCAAAGAAGGGATATTTGTGAAGGTTTCATAGAACTATGTTACTTTTGTCCCACCTCAACTCAGTAAAGAAGATATTATGTAGAATGTTAGAGATCTAGCAAATCTTCACAAATATCCCTTCTTGTAGCCTCTACTGAATATACATGTTCTCAAAAGCTAAAGACTTCGATCATTGATCTATATGGTTTTGACACAAGGCAATGATCTTACATAACTATTCAACTCAAGAACATGTTTCCATAAGCAATTTAATTCACTGTTGTAATGACTGTACCCATGGGCAAAGATTTACTATTGCAAGGATGATTTTTATTTATTGATCAGAATCATTACAAACTTGGTCTCTTACACATCCCACCCTACTTCTCTCCTTCCACTCATGGTGCACGAGCACCAAGGTCAAGGACAAGACCTAAGGAGTGCACCAGGGTCACTGATAGATCCTTGGGTAGAGGTGAAGACAACATGGCCCTCAAGGGTCATTTGATGGTATAATAGACCAATAATGGTCATGCAATCATGTTTTGATCATATACTGATCATATTGTAATGAGATCAAGGATGTAAGCCTTTATGGCATTTAAAAGGATAAAATGTACCTAGGGGTCACTAGGGATCATTATGTTAATCCTAGAGAATATGAATTGGTGAAAGACCTATAAGGCCAATAATAGTTGTATTATGGCCAATAGAGCCTTAAAAGTGATGTCAAAGCACTCAAGGTGCAAAAATATGTAATTTCCTCTTATTGGAAAAATATGGCCTATAAGGGTCATATGGGGGTTATAGGTTAGATTGGATTAAAAAGGTTGTCTTTAAACCTTTTATAAGTCTTTAAGTATGGGCATTAGATGTTATGTTGTCGAGTGGACAACTTTTGTTGTCAACTTGACAACAATCTTTGGTTTCTTTTGTTGACAGTCAGTTTAGACTATTTAGGAATAGTTAAAAAAGTAGTTAGTTGGTGGTTGTCGGGTTATTTGGGGAGAATGGAGTCTATTTTGAGGGGGGGTCCATGTGAGGAAGGGTGTGAAGAAAGGTGGTGTGAAAAATCATGAAGATGTAACAAGGTTATCATTAATAAAATCTATTTCTCTGTATTTTTGTATCTCACTGTCCTGAAGGAATAGTCAGCGAATCCATAATTCCAATGGTTGATGAAACGTGATTGAGACTTGGTTAAGTAATATAAAATAGTCCTCCATATCTTATTTTCATTTTTATGTATTTACCTTAGCATTTGGTTTGATCTCAAGGAAGAAAAATTGACTGGTGCGACTGTGACTAGCTTTTAGAGGGTACAGTCAGCAGTTTAAGGTTGTATTCATTAATACAATATGGCTAAGGTCAGCCATCCCCCTAAACCATGGTACCAACAATATGGCTAAGGTCCTAGATCTCTTCCATAGACTTTTCCTTGTACACAACATGGGTGTCACATCTTTATGTCGAGGAATATTCTTTGATTATAATTGAAGCATGCAAGAAAAGATTTTTCCAATATTGGTGAATCCATATGTTTAGCAACAATCCTGGATGCTCCTTCATAAATTTGATAACTTTACATTATCTCAAATACGTATAGAGAAGGAAATAGGTTATCCGATCTACTTGCAAATTGGTCATGTGATAGGGATAAAATGGTGTTTGCTAATGACATTAATCCATTATAAATTTAACTAGAGCTAGAAGATATAGTACTCAAGGACCGAGGTTACAGTGGGAATTAAAGTACTTTGACTCTATCATGTTGTCAAGTCTCATGTTTAGGATTGCATTTGTATCATCACTTTGTTTGCAACTAGTCACCTCATTATTTTCTAGTAGTTTTGATCTTATGAAAATACAAATCATTAATTTTGGAAAGAATCTTGTAGTTTGTTCACTATCATTGACAATTATGTATAACACATTTTTTCTTACAGGAGTAGCCATTGGATCAAGGTGGTAGTGAATTATTGCTTATGTTAACATTGGTTACTATTATGTAACTAGTGTCCTATTTGGTATGGTTCTCAGTTGGGTGTTTCACCTCAGATTATTGATGAGTGGCTATCCCTTGCTCAAAAATAATCAAACTTTTATTTTAAGGTTTTAAAATTGAGTAGTATGATTTTAGATGACTTTGCATTTGACAAAATATACAATGTTGGTGCCCAAAAATGATAGATTTTCTTTTGGCCAACTGACAGGTATAATGATACCTCTGCAATTCTGGCTTAATCAAGCCAAGACTGGTAGGCCTAAATTCTCTTTTGAACTATCAAATTTTCTGTGTTGCTCAACTACATACATGAAACAAAGTTCCTCCAAAGATGGTGAATGATCCTTTGAGGAAATCACAAATCTCCTAATAATCTCTACTCTATAAAACTTGACTAAAATGGATTATACTAAGGACTGAAAAGTAATGCTTTTGAAATAATGATTTAAAGATCTACAAACTATAAATTAACTAATATAACAATTTCCAATTAATGATTAGATCAGTGCCTTCTAAATATTTGGGCTATAGAGTCATAAAACTTTCAATCCTACGTATGATCGGAGATGATTTTAAAAACTTGCTTTAATAAGACAAGACCATCACTTCACAGGCTTCCACTTGACTTATAATTCAAATAGATTTACACAACTAATCCTATCGAATTTAACTCAAATTAAGAGACTAATAAGAACAATGGCAGGTTCACAAACCATACAATTGATACTCGAGTTGTATATATTAACTTTGAATTATGATAACTAGTACATAAGAGTTCATAGTTGCAATTGTTTATCAAATTCTATTCTATCAAAATATATCTTGTATTCCCTTCTCTCTTTACATTTTACATTATGTATATATATGTGTTTGAGTGGATTTCACACCTCTTTAGGGTGAAAAGACACAACCCTTATTACAAATTATTTTGAAAAAATAATAAATTAACTAAAAAATAACTACCTAACTTTCGGATTTGGGTATGGTCGAAAAACCAAAACACCTTGTGGAAAGCTAAGATTTTTATTGGAAATAGAAAATTTGATTTTCCGAACTGGGTCTTTTTTATATTTTTAAAATTTGACCATCTTCAACCTCTGTTGGCATCATCTTTGCAGCAGATCGAAATTCCAACATTTTCTGAAGACTTTGATCATAGAATTTTGATTGTTCTTGTCACAGAGATTCCTTCCTTAATCTCTCAACTTTTTAATTGAAAATTAATATAATTTTTTCATCCTATTTCATGTACTCCATCATTAATTATTTTTCATGGAGTTTAAGAGGCCATTTTTTAGGGTTTTATCACTATATAGGGTTCCAAATTTTGCCCAAAATTTAGAGCTCCAACAGGCTCTTTCTGGGGACATATGCTCTCTATGAGCATAGCGAGATTCCAGCTCTCTCTGGAGAAGAAAACCAAGTATCCATACTTAATCTGATGCGAAGTAAAATTGGGTGGCCCTAGGCCCCCCAAAATTGAATATTGATCTTTTCCTCTATCGAACACTTGATTTTGATCATGCAATAACTCCCTCCTTGTTGCATTGGGTGCATCTTCCTTATGGACAATTCGCATTGTTTCATCAATGCGGTCCTTGGTATTTGACCTTTGTTTCATCTTTGAGGAATCATTAAGTGCATCATGATTTTTTATGAATGGAGGATCTTTATGCATTAGACCAGTTATATCAAAATGAAATTTCTTTACTTGGACAACTTCTTGCTCATAATTTGCTTTGTCTTTATACTCCATATGTTGTTTCTCATCATAAAATAGTTTTGAAGATAACTCATATTTAGGAGACATTACTGTACTTTTATCAAGAATTTGATTAGATAGGATATTTGGAAAAAATTTAGCTTTATTCCTCAACACATTCTCCTCATTATGCCTGGCTGATACCATCTTATCTTCACATGTTTGATACAACTTATGTTCATAGGATGAATTGAAAGATGTCTCACCTCTTGAATACACTCCACACATATTTTGAGTTTCATCATCCTCAAAATTATCATTAGGCCTGTTATCTTCATCATGATGTCGATGGATTTGATTGCATAGAAGATTCTCTTCAAATAATGGATTCAAGAACATAGAGAACTCAGACATATATTCATCTTCTTCCTCTTCAAACAATGGATTTAGGAACATAGAGAGTTTAGACACATATATTCTTCTTCTTCCTCTCTACTAAATTCATCCTTTTTAGAATCATATACTTCATCAACAAGATAGGTGTCTCTCTCATTAGGTTTATCTTCTGGTGTTTCATCAAATTTTTTATCCTTGTGAATTGGAAAAAAAATTGAGTTATTTTTTTGTATATGCCTTTGATATTCCTTATACAACAAATCTGAAATTTGTTATGTATCGAGAAAATCTTCTTCCTCATTCATTTTATTTATATTATCTACTTCTATTTCATAGGTCCTATTGTCACAAGAGTCAGCCACACATAAATCAATAATTGGATTTATTGTGTTTTTTTCTCTGATGTTATCCTTTATTATATAATTGCGAAATACATGTTTGATTATTCGAGATACAAGTCCATGGTTGGATTTATTATTTTCTTCATATGGATCTGGAACTTCATTAGAGCTTTGTACTCCTGTAGATTTCACACTGCATCTATCATCTTCTTGTCTTTCAATATTTAAAAATTCATCCAAGGGAGACATACAAGGCTCTACTTCCCAGATGTATTGTTGATCCTCTTCCTATTCATAACACATGTTATTTCCTTCACTTGCATAATGGAATTCATATAGAAACTATTGTTTAAATTATTTCCAAGATGAAATACTTTGTGTAGGTAATGATTCATATGCCTCTTGCATTATTTTTTAATGACCATGCAAACAACTTCATGGCATCATCTTCTGTATCAACCTCATAATCATCAAGGAACATATGAAAAGTATCCAAATGATCAAGAGTTGATTCATCATAATCTCCATAAAATTCAAGCACACTGTGTGAAAGATTTATAAATACTTCATTATTACTACATTGAAACCTTCTAAGATCCAAAGGCCAGATGTCCACTAGAACAAATGGTTTTCTCTGAAATGGTTGTTTATTTTGATACAATCTGAATATTTGAATTGGTAGTAAGTTATTTCTTTATACATTAGGTTCTTGACAATAGAGTCGCCACCTCTTTCAAAGAGGAAAACTTTACTTATCTCCTTCTGGGTCTTCTTCCTCAGTAGAGTCACTAATTGAAATGTTTTATTGAATAAAGTCACCACCTCATTCGAGGAATGTCTTGCTTATGGGTTCTTTCTTCCAGTAGAGTGTGCTACCAAACAAACTAATATAACTACTTTCTGATTCTGATCTGCAAAATTTGAAATTTTAGGTAACTTCACAATATATATTGTGAGCAACTCTCCCCAGTAGAGTCGTCAATTTGTTGGTGCCCAAAAATGATGAATTTTCTTTTGGCCAACTGACAAGTATAGTGATACCTCTTCAATTCTGGCTTAATCAAGCCAAGGCTGGTAGGCCTAAATTCTGTTTTGAACTATCAAATTCTCTGCGTTGCTCAACTGCATACACGAAACAAAGTTCCTCCAAAGGTGGTGAATGATCCTTTGAGGAAATCACAAATCTCCTAATAATCTCTATTCTGTAAAACTTGACTAAAATGGATTATACTAAGGACTGAAAAGTAATGCTTTTGAAATAATGATTTAAAGATCTACAAACTATGATTAGATCAGTGTCTTCTAAATATTTGGGCTATAAAGTCATAAAACTTTCAATCCTACGTACAATTAGAGACGGTTTTAAAAAATTTATTTAATAAGACAGGACCATCACTTCATAGGCTTCCACTTGACTTATAATTCAAATCAATTTACACAACTAATCCTATCGAATTTAACTCAAATTAAGGGACTAATAAGAACAATGGCAGGTTCACAGACCATACAATTGATACTCGAGTTGTATATATTAATTTTGAATTATGATACTCAGGGAATTCAACATAGTGAAACACTCTATTTAATAAAATATTTGAAAGACTAATTGAAAACATATAACTTATAACCACAAATAAAAAGAAATGGCACTTATCTTTATTGATGTTGAAAAACTAGTGCATAAGAGTTCATAGTTGCAATTGTTTATCAAATTGTATTCTATCAATATATATCTTGTATTCTCTTATCTCTTTACATTTTACATTATGTATATATGTGTGTGTGTGTGTGTCTGTGTGTGTGTGGCTTTCACACCTCTTTAGGGTGAAAAGACACAACCATTATTACAAATTACTTTGAAAAAATAATAAACTAACTAAAAATAACTACCTAACTTTCGGATTTGGGTCTGGTAGAAAAACCAAAACACCTCGTGGAAAGATAATATTTTTATTGAAAATAGGAAATTTGATTTCCCGAACTAGGTCTTTTTTAGATTTTTAAAATTCGACCATCTTCAAGCTCTGTTGACATCATCTTTGCAGCAAGTCGAAATTTCAGCATTTTCTAAAGGCTTTGATCATAGAATTTTGATTGTTCTTGTCAGAGAGATTCCTTCCTTAATCTCTCAACTTTTTAATTGAAAATTAATATAATTTTTTCATCCTATTTCATGTACTCCATCATTAATTATTTTTCATGGAGTTTAAGAGGCCATTTTTTAGGGTTTTATCACTATATAAGACTCTAAATTTTGCCCAAAATTTAGAGCTCCAACATACAGTCCAAATTTTACTGTGTCATTTTTATTCTCTTAGATTCACAGAAAGTTACCTTGACTAACATATACATGGAGCTTAATTCACCCATATGAATATCGATGGTTGTGGCTTCAAGTGTTTGTGTTCATATGATAAATGGTAGGACTACATCTTATTTTGGGATGAGAGTGAGGTTTAGTCTACTATTGTAAGAAATGTAGTTCAACTATGTTTTGATTAAGTAAAAACAGGTTTTGAAAGGACCCGAAACTTTGTACAAAGAGAAAAGAAAGATATAGCATTGAAAGATCTTAAAACAACTGTGGAACATCACCCAACAAACTAGAGGAACTCACCATAGTTCTCATCAAGAGGGCTAAAAATCAGCCCAGCTAAACACAACAAAGGACCATCAAGATTAACATTTTGGCCCAATCTTATGAGAACGTAAAGACATATCAAACGAAAGTTTGGAGAATTTGATTTTTTTTCCTTTAACTGATGTCCATCCATCCTCCACCTTCTCAGCAGCGTTCTGCCAATCCAAAGATAAACTTGAAGAACCCACTAAAGGGCAAACAACATCTGTATCCACGAAAGGGATAGGGGTAGCACCACAACTAACCCACAAAACCCTCCCAGGCGAAACATGGGCATCAATACCCACAGCAACAAGAGATAAGATAGCTGAACCAGCGTCAGCCTCAATGTTCTGGACAAAGACAACAACAATACAAGGGGCGGCCTTAACATTCTGAACCAAAGCTACCTTAGAGACAACATATGTAGCATCAAAGACAACAACAGTAGCAACTACCAAAGAATGATCAATCTGAGGTGAGCAATCTGCCACACCCCCTTCCTTGGAAACTTTTCAAATCGTATAATGATGGTCTGAAACCCCCAACCACCAAGAAGGCGATTTCTTTGATCTAACCTTATCAGAGGAATACCGCGCAGCGAGATGGCCTGTCTTATGACATTTCTTACATCTGAATGGAATACCCTCATAATCAAGATTCTGGGTCCAAGATCCATTTGGAGAAGCCAAAGTTATCTGTTTAGGGAGACCCTTAGAAACATCAACCTCCATAAGAATACGAGCATACGTCATCTTAAAAACATCAGAAGAATCTGTATCAACCATCTGGAAATCCCCAATGGCCTCCCCCACAGACTCCAAGACTGAATCCAACCAAAGATGAAGGGGAAGATTTGGCAATCTTACCCATAAGGGTATTTTATTAAAAGATTCAGTAAGAGGATCAAACCCCTGATACCAGGGTTTGGCCATCAGGGGAAACCGCTCCTCCCAAGAAAAACAACTATTATACAAAATGTTGTTCCTATTTGCAGCATTTTTAAATTTCACAATAAAAAAATCCCTTGCCACAGGGTAAATCTGAACTGTATCAGTTATGATGGGTTCCCAATGTTTGAAAATCCAAGCATGTAAATCAGGAAGAGAGGGCCAAAAACCCCTAAAATGAAAAATAGCAACAGTAGAAGAGAAATCCTCCGCAGTTTTGAAGATCTCACCATAGTATTTGAATCAAGATTAACCACGATATGGCTACTTACAGAGACAAATAGTACCGAAGGACAGGATCCCCCTCTCCCAGCAGAGGCGAGACCATAGATACCTGCCTCAAAAGAAGCCACATCCACATATGAAATCATTGACCTCCCCTTAGCTACCTAAGACCCTGAGGTAGGTCAACTATGTTATATCATATGAAAAAATTATTATTGTTTATGTATTAAGTAATGTGTAATATTTTGAGGATTTGAATTATGTTACATGATAGTCATTAATATCTCTTACTCTATTCTAACTTGTATGTGAGCAGTGCCTTCCAATAACTATTGATGTTTCTTGATGTGTTTAGGGATCATCTTGTCCTTAAATATTTTTTGTCATTTACAAATAGTCCATAGCAACATAGTAATCACGTTAGATATAATAAATTTTGGTAGAGATAACATTATATCATTCATGTCAAATGATCATAATCCAAGAACCATACATCTATCAAAGGTTAACTATGAACGATAACTTGGTCATCCCTTTCAACTTCAACCCAAATCTTAAATCATTTCTATAAAGTGAGGTAATGGCCCATTCACATATTCATCTTGATGTCCATTAGTAACTTAATAAAATTATATTTAGAGATAGATGACACAGATCATTATAATGCAGGAATCATAGCCTAAAAGTTCACTTAAATGGAATACACAATACCAAACTCATCATTTGGAGTTTGGTGAACAATAGCTTAAAAGTTCATCATTTGGAATCATAGCTCAAAAGTTCACTTAAATGGAATTCAACTCTATTGACATTTCATAGGGCAACCAAAACACAAACTTGGTCTTATCACACCCAAAATTCAGAATTGTCCTCTTAGACAAAGTATTCACCAGTTAATTCTGACCACTGTTTTAATCTTTCTCACCAAGTTTCCCAAAGGACCAATAGGGACTGTCATGCAATCTTGGTTCTAATACTTGGGCAGTAACTCTCCCAAATGGATCAAATCTGAATCTCCTCCAAACTCTCAATATTCACCAATCTTCTCCAAAGGGTAGGAGGCCTAAATGGTTCGTTTAGTGAAGAAAGTGTAACTTAGACTTGGTCTCTGGCCAATCTAACTGTAGGAACATTTAGAGGAACTTGAAACAAGTCCAAACCTCCAATCTTAGCCTCTAACTCGAAGCCCATCAAAAGTTATGGGATCTACAACTTCTGGTTATCCCACTCTACCAGTCACATAGAGATGTTTAGCTAGGTTTTTAGTCCTATCTCCTTGGAATCGCCACCATTCGATCAGAAACCAACTGCAAAAGAAAATAGACCCTCATATCTCTCGTTTAAACCTAGAATTAGAATTTTCCCATGGTTGAATCGAGAGATATGATCCAACAAAGTCGACAACCCTAGTTTATGTGCAAAAACGGCTTGTTATTAACTGTCACCCGATTTCTCTTCAATTTCTCAACCAAATAACCTCAGATTTGTTGCAACAGGAAGCTAAGACATCTAACAAACTTCCTATGAAGTTATTTTTGTCATACTAATCTGCACGGGTTCAGGAGAAATCAAACACCAGTCAAAAAACGTTAAAAAATACAAGTTTTTCCAAGAGAAATAAACTAAAAGAGCTCAAATCGAACATTTTGGGCACTGATGGCGATGCCCACAAAACTGATAATCTAGACTTCCTCTAAGTCTTCCAATGCCATTATCCACTGAATGTTCAAAGATACAGTCAAACAACCGCACTTCCGTACATTAATAAACATTGTTTTCCCAATGGTTTTAATAAGCATTTGTAAGGTTAGGGTTAAGAGATGAAACCAGTGAAGAGAGGAAATGCGTGCTGATGATTGAATTCCGGTGTCGATAGATGCCCTCCTTCCCTCCTTCACCTCTCATTTGCGTGCGAAATAATTGCAGAATGAAATAAAATGAAACCGTGTATTTTTTTTTTAAATTATATTCTTATGTTGGTCGGAATTACGACCACCTGTCATGGTCGTAATTCCGACCAACACGGGAATAGATTTTAAAAAAATCAAATTTTTCCTTCTATTAACCGACCAAGAAAAATCATTTTAATGCTTGGTCGAAAATGTTGATCTAAAAAGTGAGTCAAATGTACTAGTGATAAGTCTAGTGGTTGTATCAGGCATTAACAGGTCGATCTTTTGGTGCAACGATAACCACTACTTGTAACACTCTTAACTATTATTAATTCCTAAATTAGTTAGCACTACACAATTTCATGTTTTGTGATTCTACTGGCCTAGGATTTAGAGATTATGGAGCAAGAAAGGGTCCAAATTCTGTATGAGTTGAGTTATTTGTTGTTCACTGAATCAATTACATTGTGAGTCTAAAGTTGTAAAGACATGATTGTAAAGTCTTATAGGTTCATTTAAAGATTATGAAAGAATATAGACATGATTTCTTTTAAACTCTTTGGCGTTATTGTTCTTTAAAATTTGTCATGAATAAATGTGTGCTAGGCTTCATGGTTGGTTATTCTGTTTCATTAGATCCTTCATTCATATCTGCTTAATTTGTTATTAGATCAAAAAGGTGTATATATGCTACGTCCACAACATCATTTGTACCACAAGTTGCTCAAAGCCACAATCCACGTGGATCATTCATCCCTTCTTTTAGGGGCAATGTTACCAATGTGGTGATTTCCAAAGGAGATGTGAAAATTTGTTTGCAGTTTAAACTATATATATATATATATATATATATATATCATTTTCAATGACAAAGTGCTTGATCTACTTTGACAATCTCGTAATGTTCTTGATTCATTTTGTCTTCACCTCGGCATAAACTAATTGATCAACTTCTAATGGAATAAACCCAATCAATATAAACATAATAATTATAAAGCTTTTGAACATGAAGCAAGCAATTTTAGGTTTCAAAAATTAAATGAGACTCGCTAGAACACAAAATGCAATTGATAATAAATTATTTCCATAAAATTCAGGTTTCCAAGTTCATCCATAGAATCCCGTAACAAGGAAATTCTGTGTATGACAATGCGACACATTCCTATAATTATAGGATACAATTCCCATCGGTAAGGAATGAGTTTCAAAAAATATTTAAGGCCATCAGGATCTCAGTTGAAACTCTGAACAAGCCTTTCATAGTGTATGCCAGATTATAGCTTCCGTCTCTGCTCTCCAATAAACAAAATCCAATGTATATGACAGACTAAAATCCAGCATAGACAGAAAGTGAAGTTCCAGAAATTCTTCTGGGCAGATGACAAGAATGTTGCCAATTCACGGAAAATCTTGCAATAACAACATTCTTACATAACATAAACAATTTCTCCACTGCTATCGATATCCAGGTCAGAGTCATTTTCTGGATCCATGTCATCAAAATCAAGATCATCTCCAAGATATTGCCTTAGCCCAAAACCTTGTGCAGGAATTCTAGCTTCAGCAATAATTCTCATAATCTCATCAGTGCTTTGTGAAGATTGGTTCGTGTAATCATATTGATTACTCATTCCAGCATCCAACAAGTCAGCAGGTAAATTCTTCAAAAACCACTCATGATTCTTGATTTCAGTCATTGTTATTCGCTGTTTGGAGAAACAAAAATGAACAGAAAAAAAAAATAAGTTGGAAAGAAGCTAAAATGTAAAACTCGAAAGAAAAATTATTTAAAGAATGTTTTCAAAAAGGACATGCCATCTTTGAAGTGAATCTAACCAAAAGGTTTGAAATTCGCTGACCATGGTGGGATTTGCAACAAATATTCTAGAAAGCAAGTGCCGGCATTCAGATGATATTCGCACAAAGTCTGGGATGGAGTATTGGACTCTCATTATACGCTGCAGATCAACATGTTACATGATATTATAATACATCATATTATAGTACATCAAGAACCTCTCAAATTATTTTGAAGAAAACATCTATATTAATAATCTCTACTCTCAATCAGACTTCATTACCCCAATAGTCTTTCGAAAATCCTTTGGTTCCACAGGATCCTCAAATGGGTAGGAACCTACTAACATGACATAGAGGGCCACCCCACAAGACCAAACATCTGCAATCTACAAAGTTGATAGTCCAAAGTAACAATCACATGAAGCAAAAGAAAACTTGCATGAGTTTCATTTAATTCAAAAAACAATTAATTGTATAATATCAACTAAAAGAAACTTCTCACAAATCAATCTGCAAAAATAATAACTGGGAGCTCCCCATACCTTGCCATCATATTCTTTCTTGGCAAAAACTTCTGGAGCTATATATGCAGGTGTGCCAACAGTTGATTTGGGCTGAGAATGAAGTAGAGAAGACTGAAAGACAATTGTAGCATTAAAAGCCATCTTTGATCTTTGAACACAACAATGAAGAGTTCCATATATTTCTACCAGCATATGCATTTCACAATCAAAGGCACAATAAAAGCACCTTGGAATAGCCAAAATCACATATCTTGAGCCGAGGGGCAGGACTTCCATCCAAAAGTGCATTTTCTAACTTCAAGTCGCGATGACAAACTTCCTGCACATTTTCCAAGTAGATTCTATAAGCCTAAAGCTCTATTCTCTACATAACAAAAGTGAGAACATTATGCACTTCAAAGTTCAAACATGTAATGAGCTTTAATTCAAAGTACAAATGACGGAAAAAAGTAGAATTAAAAAGTACTAGTTGCACATGGCAAGTTCTTTCCCACAAAAACCAATATATTGTAAATAAAAAGTCAGAGTGCAACCCCTTGCATGTAATGTTTCCTATTGGGACTTTACTCAATTTTGCCCTAGAATTCCCAAATAAGGTAATGGAGTATATTTAGGGATGCAAATTGCCAACTTAATATCTTGATTTAGAGCCTGCAACCAGGTTAGTTATCATTATGAAAGATGAAGAAACATATAACCAGCAATGTTATAAAGAGAACTTTAATTACCATTATAATTTACATGATATGCATGTGGGCTTCAATAATCCTTTCTCTAACAACCTATTCCCATTATGAGTCCCGTGGAAAAACACATAAGCAGCCTCAAGCTTATTCCTTTCCATCAAGCCCAAGAGCAAGGACTCACACCCGCCATTTGGCCCCTAGACCCCCTAGGGTTAAAGTACTTGAACAGAACTTATGTGCTACTTGCATCTCTTATTTTGTATTCCATCCTATCCTTCATAATGAGATAGTTTGTTGATTAAAGTATTAAAGAATCTTACATATATACTCTATTATGCATAGACATCATAATGGCAAGAACAGCAACATATGTTTGTTGATTAATGTATTAATTCAAATATCAAAGAATCTTACATATATACTCTATTATGCATAGACATCATAATGGCAAGAACAGCAACATATAAATATATATCAGTAGCAATATGTTAACTGCTTAACATTCCTACTTCCTATCAAGTGGAGGACAAGAAAACAATCAGCCAGATCAGAATGTGATGCAGTCATGGCAGGAGTTTCCCCAATGGAGATGGTCCAAACCATGCAGCACGAATCAACACAACGGAAACAACCAATTCAGAAACAAGAATACATAATCAACATGCTATAACAGATCTTCGTATCATCTTAAAATCAAATATTTACATCATATTGGCCTGCAACATGCAGCTTACAAACTTTTGGCATACATGCCTGGTTACAACAGATATCCAAATCTAAACCCTAGAATCGACCTTCCGAAGGTTACTCTCCTACAATTACCCAGAACTCCCTAACAAAGATCAAATGCCTCAAAATATAGAACCTTCGCATCATATGTCAACCAAGATCTATCACATTTTCTAAGAACAAGAAAACGTAATACAAAAGTATAGGTCAGGACCCAAATCATAAGGATCTCAATGCCAAGATGTTGAAATAACATGTGATCCAAGAGGAACATCGACCAACAATCAAAGATCATCGTGATATGAGCCACAAAGCTTCACCAATCGGAAAATTGCTTTGTGAGATCAGAAAACTCCAACTTACTGTTAGAACATGAAGAACCACATGAATCCAAGATAACTCCATTGCGAAGTATCCAAATGAGGTATAAACCAAGAAATAAGTAAAAAATGATGTCCAGAACATACCCTGAGGTTTGGAACCGCATTTGATCCAAACTAAAGCAACGCAACTAAAAACATAGAAATTGCTAATAGGGACAAAACTAAAAAGAAATATTTTTTGGGTGATGCAGGATTGTCAACAACCCAAGGATTCTCCTACATTAGACACCCCTGGTGAAAAGATGTTCCATAAGAGTAACTTATGAACATCGTACAAGATTTAGGACATAAACCCCACGCTCGTTTTTTATCCAAATATCCTCTTTATCTACAACTTTCTTTCCCTGCAACTCTGCTCTTCCATCTGCCAAATCTAGTATGCAGCCCTCTAAACGTGGTTGTCTCCTTTACTCCCCCATCCGTACTGTCGTACAGTATATACTTCTCTTCTTTTGCATTTTGTCCCTCTGCATACTAGTGTGCCGTACGGTTAAGATGATGTGTGGTGTGTTTTTTGCTTTGTGCTTTTGCCATACGGCCGTACGGTATTCTTTTTTCTTTTTTTCTTTTTTTCTTTTTTTAAAAAAAAATTTAATCGGCTGAGTGCCTTCGGTGCACCTCCGGCCTCTGATAGTACACCTTCAATTTCGAGTCGTTCACCGCATTGGAGATTTCCCGTCCGTCGAGGGTCCACAACTTCACCGACCTGTTCGCTGCCACCTCTCGAACCTTGTAGGGACCTACCCACTTAACTTTGAATTTCCCAGGCTTAATCTCGTTTCGCCCATTGTACTTTAATACTAACTAGCCTGGTGTAAATTGCATTCGGCGAAGGTGCTTGTCATGCCATAGTTTCCTCCGTTGCTGGGTTGCTTCCGTGGCCCACTGTGCCAGTGCTCTTTTTTCATCCAGTTTATTCAAGAGGTAAAGTCTTTCCCTCAAACTCTCCATGTCCCCAAGTTTGTTTTCGATGGCTATCCAGAGACTAGGCACCATTCAACAGGTACCACCGCCTCCTACCCATACATCAGCTGGAATGGTGTCTGACCGGTGGTCACCTTGTAGGAAGTCCGGTAGGCCCATAACACAGAGGGTAACCTCTCTTCCCAATCTTCACCCTCAACACCCCATGACTTATAAATGACTCCAACCAAAATTTTATTGGTTGCCTCCGCCTGGCCATTCGCCCGAGAGTAGTAGGGACTTGACAGTGTATGGAAGATCTTGAATTCCGTGGTCAGGAGTTTAATTACGTGATTGACGAAGTGGCCACCCCTATCGCTGGTCAACTGAATTGGGATGCCGTATCTCGTAATAATCTGTTCGTAGATGAACTTTGTCGTGCTTATAGCAGAGTTATCAGTCAGTGCGTGCGCCTCTACCCATTTGGTTAAATACTCTATTGCTACCGCAATGTATTGGCAATGTCGGGCACGACTGGCCTTCAGAGGCCCAACAAAATCCAATCCCCACCTTTCGAATAATTCCTGGGCGTGGGAGGGGTTGAGTGGCATAAAATCTCGTTTGAGGGGTCTCCCAGCACGTTGGCAAGTGTCACAACCGACTACCCATTCTCTGGCGTCATTGTACAGTGTTGGCCACCATAAGTTGGCCAACAACACCTTCCTGGCCATGGTATCTGGACCCATGTGCCCTCCGGCAGGTCCTTCGTGAGCTTCCCTCAAAACTCTGGACACTTTTTCTTCCATCACGCATCGCCTCAACACTTGGTCTAGACCCATTTTGTATAGCAGTCCATTGATGAGTTGAAAGGTCCTGCTCCTTAGAACCAACTTCCTACGTTCTCCTGGAGGCATGCCTTCCGGGAATCGGGCCGTTGACAAATACTCGCCAATGCTCGTGTACCACTTCAGAAGTACGGCTATATGGAACAAGTGTGCATCTAGGAAATCGTCATTTCCTCCCACGGGTGGCTCACCCAACGTGATTCGAGACAGTTGATCGGTGATCACATGGCTGCGCCCTAGCCGTACTACAATTTTGAAGGTGAATTCTTGAAGTAGGAGGAGCCACCTGCTCACCCTCCCTTGGATAATGGGTTTGTTGACAAGGCACATCAAGGCCTGGTGGTCCACAAAGAAGGTGAACGGTGTCACCAATAGATAATGCCTAAACTTCTGGACCAAGTAAATCATTCCTAGAGCCTCCCGTTCCGTGGTACTGTAATTCTTCTCTACGTTTGACAGTAACCGGCTTGCAAAATAGATAGGGTGATCAAGCCCATGTCTGCCTTCCTGAGCTAGGGTGGCTCCAATGGCATAGTTCGATGCATCCACGTGGATGTGGAACTCTCTGTCCCAATTTGGAAATGCCAGGATGGGAGCCGCCAACAGTCTTGTTTTTAGATCATCGAAGGCTTCCCCTTGCTCCTTCACCCAGACGTATGGCTCCCCCTTCTTCATGAGTTTATCCATCGGGTATGAAACTCGAGAAAAATTCTTTATGAACCGTCGGTAGTACCCAATATGGCCCAGAAAGGACTTGACGCTAGTTACGTCACTGGGGGCCTCTATTTCAACTATCACCCGAACCTTGTCGGGGTCTGTCTTTAACCCTTCTTTGCAGACTGTGCCCGAGCAACCTCCCTTGTGGCACCATAAATCGGCACTTCTTCAGGTTGAGTGCCAGGCGAGCTTTCCGACATCGCTCCATGCATTCCCCCAACGCTATAATGTGTTTGTCCTGGCCACTGAAGATGGACCAGTCATCCAAAAATGCTTTAAAATTCCCTTTGGACATTTTATCAAAAACATGAAGGATAATCTTTTGGAAAGTCGCCGGTGCATTGCACAGACCGAAGGGCATCCGATTGTACGCGTACACACCATCCTCCACTACAAAGGTTGTTTTCAACTTATCTTCCTCTGCAATGGATATCTGGTTATATCTCGAGAACCTATCCATAAAGGAATAAATTTCATGGCTTGCCACCTCTTCCAATATGCTATCCATGAAAGGAATCGGAAAGGGGTCCTTGATCGTTACTGCATTGAGGCACCTGAAGTCTACGCAGATGTGGATCTGGTTGGCCTCCTTCTAGGAGATCACAATTGGTGAGACCCACTCGCTTGTGTCCACCCGGAAGATGATCCCAGCTTCCAACATCTGCTCGATTTCGGTCTCTACCCGTGCAGCGTAATTTTTGTTCATCCTATACGGCCTCTTTGGCACAGGTTGGGCTCCAGGAACCAAAGGAATGCGGTACATGCATAGTTCCGGAGGTACGCCCTTCAGGTCTTTGTAGGTCCAGGCAAACACATCCTTATATTCTGTAAAAATTTTGAAGGCTGTCGTCTTCAATACGGGGTTCCAGTCGTCTCCCATGAGGATGGTTTTGGGATTTTGTTCATCTTTGAGGTTTATTGCCTTCAACTTTGCTTCCTTATACTGGATTGGTTCCTCCTTCAAAAACTCATGGGTGGGGCTTTCTCTCATCCGAGCTTCCCCTTCTCTGTATTCTGTGTATTCCGAAGGGAACTCATTCCGGTTTTCTTCGATCTTGAGTATGTTGCAGGACGGCGGAAATAATTCATAATCACGCATTTGCCAGTGGAATAGACCATCCATCGAATTTGTATCATCCTCTATTTCCAATATCCCTTCGGCATTAGGTTCCATGGTTCCTTCCTCTCCATCTATTCCGTCATCTGACTCCGAATCGGAGGAGGATGCCATTTCCTCCCCAACCATCTGCGTGGTGAGGTCCACCACAAACTTTCTTCCCCCCTTTTCAATTGCCAGGGTGTTTCTTTTCCAATTCTGATTGGCTCTGGCAGTCACCAGCCACCCTCTTCCTAGGATGGCGTCATACCCCTTCTACTTGAGGGGGGTTACAACAAAGTCGAGGATGAATGGTTGGGTCCCGATAGTTACCTATTGTGCCATCAGCGTGCCAAGGGGCTTGATGTCATGCTGGTCGGCCCCTAGTAGATTGAAGGTCGGCGGCCACAGCGTTGGTTTCCCCAGGCGCTTCCAGGTTTCTTCCGGTAGGACGTTCACCCCCAACCCACCGTCAACAATCGTGTTCGTGAGGATGGTACCCAAGATACCCATCTCCACTACTGCAGGGTTCCACCCATTATTTATTGATAGCGTCATGGGGTCTGCTGCAGAGCCTCCGAGGATCTCCGTTCATTCAACCGTGCTTGCTGGGACGTTATGGCCTAGGAATAGGGTTGTTTTGAGATGCGGCATAGTCTCCAATAGGTCCTTGACCTTTACGGGTACCTCCAGTTGCATCATCTACCTTAGAATATTTTGTTCGGCCATTGCTCAGTGAGAAGTGCCAGTGTCCATGGGGTCCCTTTGGTCCTGCATACCCTTCTCAATCTCGGCCTTCGCTTCAAGCACCCTTTGTTTCTCAGTCGGAGGGTGAGGATACATGGTCTTTTTGGTTTGTCCCCGTGTGATTGTCAAGACCTCAGTGCCCCCTCGTTCCATGTCCAGGATATCACAACCGGGTTTCGAATAGTTAGTGTCCTCGTGGTCGCCCGGTCCGCACCACCGACACAATTTTTGTGGAGCGGTAGCCTCATTCTGGCAGTCACGGGCATAATGTCCCCATTGATGACAGCTTCTGCACTATATCATGGGTCTCCCCTTCGCATCATACTCAACCCATGGCTTGTTCTCATTATTGCCCCGGCCTCCTCGGCGGTTGTTTCCATACCCGCCGGATGATGCAACATTTTGTTGTCCGCCGGTCCCGGACGTGGAGGGTTGCTCCTGGGTGTAGAGCACTTGTTGATTTCTTGCCCTTAAGTTGTAGGGACATTCTTTAGTGGAATGTCCCGCAATTTGGCAAATGTCGCAAAAGGCTTTCTTGGGACAGGAGCCTTTTGTGTGGCCTGCTTCCTTGCAGTCTGTGCACCACACAATGTCTTCCTCTGTTTTGCTCGAGCTCCCCTTGGTGGCCTTCAATTCTTTCATCATCCATTCCAGATCTTTTTGTAGGGCCAACACTTTCTTACTAGATTCACCCTCGCTGCTTCCTGTCTCCGATTCATCATCTGAAGACTTAGTCTTTCTCGAGGTCTTACACTCACTCTCCAAGTCCATTGCACGGTTGTACGCATTACTGTATGACGTGGGCGGGACAATTTTCATTTTCTTCCAAAGGGAAACTTTTAGTCCCTCCACAAACCACCTCTTCTTGAGTTCGTCTGCTGGGGCAAACTCCATCTTCCCGATAAGTTCCTTCAGTCGCCGTCTGTAGGCACGAACAGACTCGCTCTTCGTTTGCTTGGTATTATAAATCTCGACCAGGATCTCATTGTCATCCCTTAACAACTGAAATTGGAATGCTTTTTTCACAATGTCCCATGTCGTCATATTAGTTTTGTCAACATCTGAATACCAGTCAATGGCTCCCTCCCTTAATGTTGCAGGGAATTGGCGGATCCATTCGTCCTGGTCGGTAACTCCATTGGCAGCCCATATGGTCTCATAGGTTCGGCAATGCCAAACCAAATCCTCCCTTGCTTGGCCCGTGAACTTGGGTAATTTTTGTTTACTCGCCGCCATGGTTGTCCGCAGTGGATTCGGTGCTCCAGCACCTCCTGTGCCAGCACTCGTACCCGCACTTCCTTGAGTACTGTGTATTATGGGTTGGTGGCACTTGTCCTTGCGACAATTGTGTAACTGATGGGACTGTACTATGTGGGGTTCTTGGTTCCAACGGTGGGTTTGCCGCGTTCGTGACGCCTTCAGCAATACCGTCCTCCCCGCCGGTTTGGTTCTCCGCACTTGGTGTACAAGTTAGACCCTCAAACCAATCTCTCTCTCCCTAGAGGAAGAATCTTCTCAACCGTGTCTCCTCGAGTAATTCCTCCCTACTCTGTACTCTCCGCTATTCCGGCGAAGTGAACTCCTCGTCGGCCTGTGCACCCTCCATACCGCTTTCGAGGTTCCCTTCGGGCAACCCTCCAACAAGCTGGTCTTTGGCAAGTTGCCTTAGCCTATACCAACATTCACGTTGTTGTGCGGAGATCGGAGCCGTGTGTGCGGCCTCCCCTTCGTCATCTGTTACTTTCTTATTTCTATCCTTATTTAAAGTATTGGGCATCAAGACTGAACAAAAAACATTGCCTTTCAATCAAAAGAACACTTATTTTTTATTTATTCATGTTGATTTACAACATTTCCAATTGCATTACAATTGTTTGTGTTCCCTTCCCTCTTCCGTTCATACTTCAAAGACCCGAACCGTTGCCATCGCCTTCTTGACGGCGGCGGAGGTGCTCCCGAGCGTGGAATGCACGAAGGATTTCCTGGCGATGTTCTTCTCAGGCAATTTCCTCCTAGCGAGCCCGTTGTGCCAATGTTGCTTGTGCTAGCAACCGAAGAAGATGGTTCAGCAGTTGATTGGCTGCAGGGTTAGCCCCAATCGCATCCCACACTGCGCCAGTCGGAACTTCCTCGCTCGTGGCTTCTCGCCGAACGTAGGTTTCGATTGCTACTTGGAATAAGATTCTAAATTCTCGTGTCTGGATATCTTCCCCTTCATACAACTCTGTACGGGCATCATCTGCTTCGGGATTTGTCTCACCAACGAGTAAGCCCATTCTGTCCACACGCCATCCGAGTGCATCTAGGCAGCGGCGCTAGATGTTTACCCTCGTACGGTAATAAACAATAATTGCATAGACACAGTCAAATACTCAGCATGTAATACAAGAGACTATTATATTGATGTAATCATAAGAGTTTCCGTACATAACAATCATGTCTTCATTAAAGGAACAAGTTCATACATATAACATCCGAAGGGGTGCGAGGCGAACCGTCGCACCCGTGTAATGCCTCCGGACTCCAACCATCTAACTACCCCAGAATACCCGACAACATTGTCCTCATCTCATTTTTGAAGTCCTCCATCATTTGCTCTAGCCTTCTAGGAGGCATCTTCCTGTTGAGATTGATAGCATTGTTCAAATAATTGTCACATAAATATAATTGTATATATTAATATATATATATTGAGAAAATATTATATATATATATTAATATACACATATATTCTTATATAAGTCTATCAATATATTATATATATATATATATCAAATTATAATTATATATATTAATAGATATTAATATGTATATATAATTATAATTACATACATATTAATATATATATATATATATATATATATTAACAATTAAATAATGAAATATTAATACCCGATAATGATCGGTGTGCATCTAAAGTACTTATATAAACCGATAGCTATCGGGTTTATTTCACCAATCGATAACTATCAGTTTGGGTAATGTTAAGTTAATAACTGATAACTATCGCTGTGCAGTTACGTTAAACAAAACAATGTGCATAAACTCAAAGCGGTTAAGGTTATTTGATGGGACGTGACTCATTCATGAGTCACGCCTCATCAAAATTAAAGTAAGTTTTTCATATATATACTCAGACGTGTTGCTGCAAATAGACACCGAATACAGTAATCAATTAGTATATAAGTGTCCATGCATCTCTGAAATATTAAACGCAGAAGAACAGCAAATCAGTATTAAGGGTACAGTCAGCACAGTCATTTCTTACAGCCGGTGTGATTAACATATTAAGTGATCAGTTCTTCATAGAGATAAATGTCAGAGCAACTCAATATTGTCTCAATTCAGTATTGATGCATAAATAATCAATATCTGATAATATATACATTTCAGAAGATATCAACTTTGATATACATCATTATTGTTATTCAATCTACATTGAATTGAAAACAAGAATTAAGTTTCTATAGATAAATCTGATCAAAACTTAACATGGTATCAAAGCAAGGTTCCTTCATTGAAGCCTAACCACTTGAAGGAAGATCAAGATCAGATTTTTGGAAATCTCAGAATGGCAAATGGAATGAGACTAGAGGACAGACTTGAAGGTGCCTCTGATTTTGAATCATGGAAACTTCGAATGATGTTGGTATTAAGGAAGAATGACTTGAAGACAATAATAGAGAAATGTTTATTCTAAATGGAATTCAAGATACCCTGTGATTGCGAGGGAGTTCACTGATACAAGATAAGAACACTTCTAAGGTAAACTTGTAATGATTATTGATTATTATGTTAATGTTATTTTATAATCATATGGGCCCTGTGTTAAATCATAAGGAAGTGACGACTTCCAAATGATTATCATTTGTATTTGTTAAAGTTATTGGAAGGTGACGATCTTGCAATAACTTTTCTTTTGTAATAGATATATTTTGCTTGTGGATAGAATCGCCGATAGAGGCAATCCACTCTGAAGCTCATGAGTTTGTGGATAGAATCGCCGATGGAGGCAATCCACTTTGAAGCTCATGAGTTTGTGGATCGAATCGCCGATGGAGGCAATCCACACAAGAGCTTGTGGATCGAATCGCCGATGGAGGCAATCCACACCTTAGCTCATGAGTTTGTGAATAGAATCGCCGATGGAGGCAATCCACACAGGAGCTTGTGGATCGAATCGCCGATGGAGGCAATCCACCTAGGAACTGTGGATAGAATCGCCGATGGAGGCAATCCACTTGGGAACTGTGGATAAAATCGCCGATAGAGGCAATCCACCCGGGAACTAACCTTCACAATTTATGAACTTATTGTGATTTACATTATTATCTTCCCTAGCTAAGAGGGAGTGTTGAGATTGATAGCATTGTTCAGATAATTGTCACAAATATAATTGTATATATTAATATATATATATTGAGAAAATATTATATATATATATATATTGATATACACATATATTCTTATATAAGTCTATCAATATATATATATATATATATATATATATATATCTAATTATAATTATATATATTAGTAGATATTAATATATATATATAATTATAATTACATACATATTAATATATATATAACAATTAAATAATGAAATATTAATACCCGATAATGATCGGTGTGCATCTAAAGTACTTATATAAACCGATAGCTATCAGGTTTATTTCACCAATCGATAACTATCAGTTTGGGTAATGTTAAGTTAATAACTGATAACTATCGCTGTGCAGTTACGTTAAACAAAACGATGTGCATAAACTCAAAGCGGTTAAGGTTATTTGATGGGACGTGACTCATTCATGAGTCACGCCTCATCAAAATTAAAGGACGTGACTCATTCATGAGTCACGCCGCCTCATCAAAATTAAACTAAGTTTTTCATATATATACTCAGACGTGTTGCTGCAAATAGACACCGAATACAGTAATCAATTAGTATATCCATGCATCTCTGAAATATTAAACACAGAAGAACAGAAAATAGGTATTAAGGGTACAGTCAGCACAGTCATTTCTTACAGCCGGCGTGATTAACATATTAAGTGATTAGTTCTTCATAGAGATAAATGTCAGAGCAACTCAATATTGTCTCAGTTCAGTATTGATGCATAAATAATCAATATCTGATAATATATACATTTCAGAAGATATCAACTTTGATATACATCATTATTGTTATTCAATCTACATTGAATTGAAAACAAGAATTAAGTTTCTATAGATAAATCTGATCAAAACTTAACACTTCCCAATCCTCAGGTGCAACAATGTCAACTTCAGCGATCTAATTACAAGGTGCCAATTGCTTCTCTCTCAGTGATCTACTGAACACGCTTGTGGCCTGCCTCTAGCTTGGCGATCTATTCACCCTCGAGATGCCTAAACAACTCAACCAAGGTCCTCAACCAACAACTCCTCTGTGATCCCCTTGCGCAAGTCCTCTGCACTTGAGGGTCAGATCCACATTCTGCCACCCCACAACAAACACATCTAGGGCTTCGCAAGCTCGGGAGCTTGGATCTGCTAACACAGGAACATCGACCTTGCTCTAATACCAAATGATGCACTCATGGAAGGAGTTTCTCCAATGGAGATGGTCCAAACCATGCAGCACGAGTCAACACAGCAAAAACAACCAATTCAGAAACAAGAATAGATTATCAACATGCTATAATAGATCTTCGCATCATCTCAGAATCAAATATTTACATCATTCTAGCATGCAACATGCAGCTTACAAACTTTCGGCATACATGCCTGGTTACAACAGAAATCCAAATCTAAACCCTAGAATCGACCTTCCGAAGGTTATTCTCCTACAATCGCCCAGAGCTCCCTAACAAAGATCAAATGCCTCAATATATAGAACCTTTGCATCATATGTCAGCCAAGATCTATCACATTTTCCAAGAACAAGAAAACCTAATACAGAAGTATAGGTTAGGACCCAAATCAAAAGGATCTCAATGCCAAGATGTTAAAATAAAGTGCGATCCAAGAGGAACATCGGCCAATGATAAAAATCATCATGATATGAGTCGCAAAGCTTCACCAATTGGGAAATTGCTTCGCAAGATCGGAGAACTCCAACTGGACTATTAGAACATGAAGAACACACAGGCCCGAATGTTTATCCAAGATAACTCTACTGCAAAGTATCCAAATGAGGTGCGAACCAAGAAATAAGTAAAACATGATGTCTAGAACATACCCTAAGGTTCGCAACCGCATGTGATCCAAACTGAAGAAACACAACTAAAAACACAAAAACTGCTAATAGGGACAAAACTGAAAAGAAATATTTTATGGTAATGCAAGATTGCAAACCACCCAAGGATGCTCCTACATCAAAATGCCATGCATTAAGCATCATACCAAATACTCAACCAGCGAACAAATCTGTTGTCTGGTTTAATTAATTGTGAAACTGAAAATCTATTGCTTGATCAAATGTCTTATTTTCTCTCCTTTCATAAATTTTGATTGCACATAGAAAGATTTCTCATTCCCAAAACATGCCTTCTCCTTCCCCCACTCACTTTTTTTAATACCTTCCATATACCCCTTCATGAAAGGTGTGAACTCCATCCAAAATGGACATCCTTATCCAAAGGAAGCGTCTTGTTGTGAACTTTTCACACATCACCCCATTGCAAATGGGGACCCCCTCTTTCTACTGTGAGCCTAGGCATTTTTGCTTTCATTCTTGGTGGTTTTGGCTCAGTCCCCTAAGGTTCCCCGTGTTTCAAATGAAAATTGGTGAAATTGGCTAAGTTTAAAAGAGAAGTGTTGTCCACCTTTGGCTCCAAGAATGGAAACTACGTGTTGTCAGTAAATTAGATCGTGTGAGAAGGAATTGAACTATCAGAGAAGATGCCAGTAAAATTTTGAACATTTTGATGTACTTGCTATTTTTGGAAATTTTTATTTTTAGTATGTCTATTTTTAGTAAGTTTCACTACATCATGGAATGGCCTTATTTTGAGTTTGGAAATAATTATTTTTTCAGCAATGTCTTTTTTTAGTAAGTTTCATTGTGTCCCAGTTTGCCCTAATTTTGCATTTTAAATAAACTTACTATTATCAGCTTTGTTTCTGGATTCTACTATGTAAGATTTTTATTGCACCAATGTTTCGGATCATACTCCATGATTCATCATCAAGATGAGTGAGAACACTAACAAGAGAAAAATGAGTGAATTGTAGACCCCACAAGGTGTATAAAGAAAGGAGAGAGAGGGTGTAGGGTAAAGGGTAGCAAGAAGTTTAGACAAAAAACAAAAAAGAACAAATAAAAATAAAGGAACAAATTAATAAACACAAAAAATTAACAAAGAATAAACAAAAGCAAAATAAGAAAAGAGAAAAAATAATAAGGAACAAGCAAAAAGAACAAAAATAAGGAAATAATAAAAATGAAGACCTAAAGAAATTGAAAAAGATAGAAAACAAAATGGAAATAACAAGAAGGAAACAAGAAAATAATATAATATTTTTGTTTTTAATTTTCTTTTTTCCTTCGTCTTGTTATTTCCATTTCATTTTCTATCTTTTTCAATTTCTTTAGGTCTTCATTTTTATTATTTCCTTATTTTTGTTCTTTTTGCTTGGTCATTATTTTTGTTCTCTTTTCTTATTTTCCTTTTGTTTATTCTTTTGTTAATTTTTTGTGTTTATTTATTTGGTTTATTAATTTGTTCCTTTCTTTTTATTTGTTCTTTATTGTTTTTGTCTAAACCTCCTACTACCACTCTCTCTCCCCTTTCTCTATAAACCTTGTGGGGTCTACAATCCACTCATTTTTCTCTTGTTAGTTCTCTCACTCGTCCTAATGATGGATCACGGAGTGTGATACGAAACGTTGATGCAATAAAAATCTTACACAGTAGAATCCAGAAACAAAGCTGATAATCAATTATGGACTGTGTAAATCTACACTTTTAAACTAACTATTTATAGTAACTCTACTTTTTAGTAGGTCAAATGACCACTAGCTAAGGAAGAGAAAAAAGGGTATCTATAGAAAGTTCAACAAGTCTAGCAATTGGTTGAAAATTTACTGACTCTGCAAAAGCATCTCCTAAAAAAGAATCTTCTGAAAAGGGGCACCCAAAAAGCATTTCCTAAAAAGGCATTTTCTAAAAAAAGTCCTGAAAAAGAACAAAAAAAGCATTTGAGGGAAGGCTGAAGCTTACATCTGCAACTGAAAAGTGAGACATCGCCCAAGTATAAAATTATTGTTTTCAACACCAAATTCGTCTAGGATTTCATGAAAAAACACAAAAAGTTGTGAAGATTCCTAATTCCAATCCAGGAAAAAATGTGAAAATTCTTGGAGAATCCTTGGTCCAATATCAAATTTATTAAAAATCTTGAACACGTTATGGAAAAGAACACAGATGGAAACGTGTTGATTACTGAAATTTGGCTGAGTCTGAAAAATTTTGGGATCTTCTAAAATCTAGAATCTTCATTATAACTCCTCAAGATCTGAAACCACTCTCAAACATCCTAGCAGTATTTATATAGAATATAAATTAAAGTATAAGAAAGGAAAATAATGTGACAAATCCTCCACTGCCAAGGAATTGCACCCAAGTGACAAAATCCTCCACTGCTAAGGAAGTGCACCCAAGCATTCTAATGGAATGAAAGATAAAAAAAAATTGGCTAAGTATGTAAAGGTAAAATCTTTCAAATGGGCATGCCAATGAGATTTTGAGTGCTTTGATGAACTCCCTATTTTCAAAAGTTTCTATTTTTAGTAAATTTCACTGCATCCCAAATTGGCCTTATTTTGACTTTGGAACAACTTGCTATTTTTAGCAATGTCTATTTTTAGAGAGCCTATTTTTAGTAAATTTCATTGTATCACAGATTGGCCTTGTTATGACTTTGGAACAAATTACATTTTATAATTTTTAGAAAGTCTATTTTTGGTAGGTCTATTTTTGCAATAGGTGAGCTCCGACTGACAAAGAGACAAAAGGGTATATAGTTCTATACCCGGAAGAATGAGCAAGTGACGCAGATGATCAAAAAATGGTAAGTCTAGAAACATTCTTAAAATATCCAAAAGTGGAAAGGCATGAAAAACGTCAAAAAAATTGTTAAGCGTGAAGAACATCTTTGAAAAACATCCAAAAAAGGAAAGGAGATGAAATTTTAGTAAGTGTGGAGAAAATCCTCCTCCACCCCTCAAAGTGTGCCTAGGAGAGGGAATTCTCTCAGCCCAAGGAATTTCTTCAAAATGGAAAAATCCTTCTCCATACTCCATTTGCGCCCAAAAAGGGGAATTCCTAGAGTGCAAGGAATTTTTCCGAAATTCCAAATTCCTCCTTCATGTCTCAAATATGCTCAAGAGGACAAGGAAAGATTAAAAAATGGATAAGTGTTGGAAAATTCCTCCTCCATGCCTAATTCTTCCAGCTAAGGAAAATCTATCTCCATGCCTTAAGTGCGCCTAAGGGCACAAATCCTACATTCTCATGGATTTTCTTCAACGGTCAAGAATTCACCTCCTTGTCTAATTTGCACCCATGGGCATGATTTTGCCTATGCTAAGGAATTTTTCTAAGTGCTCAAAATCTGCCTACCTAGCTCATGTACATTCAAGGAATAAATTACAAAGAAGGGATGAAATTTGGCTAGGTATGGAAATTCTCTCTTCAAATTTCAAATGCGCCCATGGAAGAGAAGTAATTAGAGATATCAAATCAAAATTCCCAAGGAGATGTTTTGATAAAATATGGCATCTTGACAAGTTAGAGGATGAAAATCAGTGCAAGAAAGATGTAGGATGAAGAAATCTAGTCTAATAGAAGTACAAGGACAACATGAGAAATCTAGTTCTAGAACGTTCAAGGAAGACATTCAAGTCCCAAAATTTCAATTCTAGTGTTGAAGACGTCCAAGTTTCAAGCAATCCGATTCAAGGTTTGAGACCTCAAAAATCAAAGTTAAAGTACAAGTGTAGGAGGAAGAATGCAACAACTTGGAGTTCCACCAGAAATCCAAAGATCCCAGTTAGGAAAGAACAAGGAGGAAGAATTCTCATTCCAGACATTCAAGAAAAACATTCAAGTTCTCAAGATTCAATTCAAGTATGAAAGACTTCAGCAATGACAGAATGATCAACAAGAATGGTGCTCAATCGCCTTCCAAAATTGACATGTTCAGATTCTCTGCGTTGAAGGAAAGGAATAAATGACAAGCTATTATGGGCAGACCGCCATTTTATTGCTTCGTGGGAACCTTCAGCCATTATGGGTCATCTTTGAACACTCTCCCACTAAGTGGACACCCTTCTCTTGATTGGTCCAAGTGGCCCCTCTCATTAATTGTAGATTCTCTCTCCAAGCCTTAACCCTAAGGAGGGCTAAGGTGGCAAGATCTAGGTCATTGGTTTCATTTCAATCCTGGCCACTCATTGTAATTTAAGACCTATATAAAGGGCTCACTTCTCACTTGAAAGGGCGGGAATTTTGAGATTGTTGCTTAAGAGCTGCCAAGATAAGAGTTGTCATTGAAGTTTGGTGATCTCTTGATGTATTGTGGTGCTTGTGTGTTCTCTTTGTTCCCTCACTTAGTAGATTTGTTTTCAAGTACTTAGATGAATGTGATTGATAATAGTGTTTTGGTGGAATCCTCTTGCTCATACCTTTTGTTCTTAGGTGATTCCTAAGAGCAGTGTGAGGTTGGTTCTAAGCCCTTAAGTGGATGCTTTACTTCTTTCATTGATGCACATTATTCGTTATGATGGTGTTGATTGTGATATTAAAATTATTTGCACAACCCTTGAAGATTGCACCAGCTTTGTGTAGTTGAATTTGGTGAAGCAAAGTTTGATAGATTTCATCATTTTTGTATTCATCTTTCAAGCTCGTAGGATTAGAATAGAACTCTCAACCCTACTCTCATTTTCTTTCTGCATATATCGTGGAAACCCAAACCAAAGTACTTTCATTGCTATATCATCCGAAAGCTACCATAGCTAGTATCATCCGAATCATCTTGAGAATAAGTACATAAGTCCTCTCGTGATACCAGCATATCACATCAACCATTGAGCTTATCTACAGTCAAGAATTGACATAAAAGAACCTTGGGGTCTATTGTATGATCTTTTGCAATCTTAGCATACACATGAATTTGCTCAAGAAGGATGAGGTATATCTGTTATGATATAGCATCGATAGTATTTAACTATTCTCATGCTGAAGTAAATACTGTCGAATGAGATCAGTCACCACGTTATCGTGACTATGATAACAGTTGCGGTATTATGACATACAGTGACTTGTATCCATCACGATACGTATGTGTATTGTGACTGTGAAAACAGTCACAATACACATACATACCATAACTTACCTTTCTATTGTGAATACCAGTCACGATATGTATATGTATCGTGACTGCAGTCACAATACATATACATATCGTGACCTATCACCAAAGATGATAATCACGATAATACCGTGGATTATATGTTAAATGTTAAAACAGTAAAACAGTATCATTTTTAAGTCATTTGGTAAACGATTATCATTGTGACGGCATGACCCTACATGACTGTCCAGTCACATATGGTCATGTCCTTTCACAATTATAACCGTTCACTCTTGTATTTATACAAGATCATATTGCTGTTTAGAAATCAATCGCAGTGGCAATTATCTATTACAGCAGAAGTACGATTAGAAAAGAGCATTACATTTCTTCTCTATTTTGATCTATATTCCTTAACAATATCAATATTTTATTCTACTATTGGTAGGGTCATAAAACACCCATCAACACGTCCCTTTCTTAATGATCTTCTAATCAAGATCACTGCCTTTTAATTATAGCATTGCCTCTAAAAGTGTATTGAAACTCTAGTCATTGTTTTATAATTACCGCCCCTTATTTATTATCATTGTCTTCTATTATAATTGCTGAATGTTAATTAGACATTCACATAATCTCTCCTTTAATAATCACTGATACATGCAAGAAGTCATTGGGTTTAAACTTGTGTCTTCTTTATCTTCCATCTCTGCTCCATTTATATAACTAGATTCTTATAAATGAATCGCAACAGATCAATTACTACTCCTGGATTAATCTTTTTCCTCCAGCCTGGATGATTTATAATTTCTTTTATATATTATCTTTGCTTGGCACCAAACATAGGGGTCGGCCAGAATATGAGTCGGGTAGCTTAATGAGGATATATCCATCATGAATTTAATCTGATTTCAATCCATTGTCTCCATTCCTGATAACAAAACATTTCATCATTCTTTGGTGCTTACATATCATCCTTAACAGTAATCAGTTGATCATGCATATTACTCTCATATCATTAACTTTGTCAATTTATAGTTGGTATCTGATTTTGTTTGGCCTTGTATGTTACCAACTTGTCCATCAATTAATGGTCTTTGGCCTTACAGGATTGACCACATACTTATTGTAATGGGGGTCGTGACATTGCAGTGCAACAGTTTCCCACAAATCAAATGAGGATAAATATGAACAACAAGAGCACACATATAAGAAAGCAATATTTCCAAAAAAAAGGAACCAAAAACAGATATGAACATCCCTACATCATCCAAAAATATATCAAGAGTAATAATAAAAATCTACGTAAGTGCCATCAAAAGTAACAAAACCTCACTTTCCATATGAAGGTGTGAGTTGTGAACCAGAGAATATGCCAGAACAAACTGTGCATATTTATTATTAAAAAAACAGTCACCAACCTATAGGGGGCCCAAAGCGACCTACCATACTTCAAGTCCCAATAGATGTGCTAGATATCCTCTTTCCTGGCATACTGAACAAAGGCAATTGGTGGGATCAATTCTGTCTAGCCCAAGCTTGCTATCCAGTCACCCCAACAAAACCTTTCACTAAAAATGATCTAAGTCTGAACACACAAAAAGGGAATAAATTGCCATTAATTCTCCTCAACATCAAGTATTGAATATTTGGTGCTCTTTGCAATACTAGGATGAGGCTTTACCATAATCACATGAACCATAAGATTCGAAGGAGTAGATGGATCAACTAATTAGCAATCCTTTTCTCTGGATCGGATCAGTAACCTCAAGAGTTGTCTTTATCATATCATCTAGAATAATCAAATTAGTTATCTCTAGGTAAGCTGGCCTATACTTTCTACAAAGAAAGGAACTGTTGTAAAGACCTCTTCATGACCAAGAATCACCCCAACAAAAGTCCCATAAATATTTCAATCGTACATAAACCTTTCTGCAAAACAATTTCCATCAATCCTAAGAAGACAATAAAGAAAACCACAGAATTTCTGACACGCAAGAAGCTTCTATCACAAAGGTCCCAAATATGTCTAAACAATAGTTAGTTTCATCTCAGATGAGTAGAGTCTAGCGGCTAGAGATCCTGCATATGCTTCAGTATAATGGAGAATCGAGGAAAAATCAAAAGCATTACATGTAATGTCTATTAATGAAAAAGGCATTTCATACTGAATATATTAATGGTTACTTGGACTTTGTACTCAATATCTTCCAAGCACATTCCATGGTTGGCACCTTAACATTATATTCTCAAGCCAAAACTGTCACCAAGGTCTCGACATCCACAAAGAAAAATGATCTCCTTTCTCTGTCCTGAGACAAAATCTTCTCTGAAATGAGAGACAATGCTCCTTTCCACCTAGTTTACTCTAAAGGAAAATATACAGGATCCTAACTTTGCCACTCTCTCGCAAAAAATAAATGAGAGAAAATAATGCCAAGATTAGCTAGAATGTAGCCCTTATTCTTCACTCTCCCTTGCCTTGCCATCCTTCTGTCCCAGCATAAGAAATCAAAATTTCTTGCAACCACAAACTTTTGAATTATCCAAACTAACCAAATGACTTGTACACTAGCTTCCCAACCACCATTTAGTCAACGTACAATCCTCTCAGGTTATGCGAGAGATGTTATGTAAATACAAATCCTTACCCCTTTCTTGTCCACTAAGAAGGTTAATCCTTTACTGTCTTTAAGTAGTTAAAGTAAGAACCAAAAGGCATTCTTAGCTTGCAACCACAAACTTTTGAATTATCCAAACTAACCAAATGACTTGTACACTAGCTTCCCAACCACCATTTAGTCAACGTACAATCCTCTCGGGTATGCGAGAGATGTTATGTAAATACAAATCCTTACTCGTTTCTTGTCCACTGAGAAGGTTAATCCTTTACTGTCTTTAAGTAGTTAAAGAACCAAAAGGCATTCTTAGCTTGTAACTAGAGTGACTGCCTTTAAAATCCTACTTGAAAAGCTAGAGTGATTGAAAAAGCTATGGACAATGATAAAGCCTCTGCTATATGGTGACAGCCCTAGACTTGCCTTGTTTTTATGGAGACGATATAACATGTCATATGTGGCCACTCCTTTGTACTTCTAAATAAAATCAATAAGCAAAGCATGCTTGTAAGTTGTACCAACTATAGGTTTCTCTATTTAAAATAGATCCAAAAGAATGCTTCTTCCTCGTAACTGTTATAAAGTCACCTTCCAACCATATACATTAGAAATTTGACATGTTCGCACTTTCTCTTGGCAAGAACAAGTATGCACAATAAGCTCCTCAATTCAATGTTGCAGTGAGCTGGCTTGAGTTGTCTTGTCAAGAGTAGTTTCATGGGTCCTTCATGGATTTTCCTCTACTTTCTCTCGTTGCCTCCATTTAGCTCCCATTCATGCCCTCTTACGCTTCCATGGAATCTTAGGTCCTTGAAATTCTCCAATTCAACTAGGTATAAATGTGAAGGGGTACTCTAGAAATATCTTCTTCATTATAACTCTTAGATTTACAACCATTTGCAAATATATTGAAATCATATTTATAAAATGAACTAATAAAGTTTAAAATTTTAAGCAAGTTTATTCCTGAATATTTCTTCTATAATTATGGTTATTATTTCAGATGTCAGTCTTTAGGAGCTCCAATTTAAGATTTTGTACCCATATAACCAATGAAGGGAAAGTGCAGAGGGGGTAATGCCCCCGAAGTAAAGATTGCCCATTATTTAATTAAGCAGGCTGCCATTATTTTGGTATGTAAACTGACCTTTGTAAACAACCAAAAAGTCTTGATAATAAGTGGCTATGGAATGTGAAAAGCCATCAGATTATAATTTTCTCCTCGCTGGATAATAAAAAGAAACTGGACAACTGTCTCTTTGTGGACTTAGCCCGCATTGAGTGAACCACATTAAATTTTGTGTTATTATGAATTGTTAATTTTGTTTCTTTTGTTTTGCATTATAGTTAATTTTATTTATGGCTCCAATCTGCCTAAACCCTAGCAACTGGTCTCAGAGTCATGTATTTTGGTAATTTGGAGGGAGATTTCATATTCGAGCAGGAGCAATGGGTAGAAGAAGGCAAGTTTAAAGTTGAAAAGTTCAACAACCAAAACTATCAACTATAGAAGATGAAATGGAAGACTATCTATATTAGGAGTTTTTCTTACTGTTGGCTGCAAAAACAAAGATGCCAATGAATATGACAAATCTAAAATGGAAGATTCATGATAGAAAGGCACTAGGAACAATATGGTTGTGCCTACATCAACGGTTTTCAATATATCAAAAGAAACAACAACGGTGGACTAATGTTGGCATTAGACAAACTGTATGAAAAACACTCAGCTCCCAAAAAGATATTTCTTATGAAGCGTTTATTAAATATGAAAATGTTAAAAGGTGGGTCTAGTGCTAATCATTTAGAGTTTAACATAATCACTATAAGTTTTGTAAAAGTAAACTTTGATGATGAGATTAAGGTTCTTTAGATTTTGTGCTCAGTGTCAAAAAAAATTGGAATAGCTTGGTCATGGTTGTAAGTAATTTTGTCTCTAGTTCAAACACTTTGATGATGTTGTCAATGTTATTCTTAAAGAGGAAATGAGACGAAAAAGCACAAATGAGACTTAAGATAACGCTTTAACTGTGGAGAACAAAGTAAGACAGAAAAGGAGAGGAAAGAACCCAACAAATCGTGGGAAATCTAAGAAAGGCAGATCCAAATCTAAAGTAAGGCTGGAGTGTTGCCATTGCAAGAAGAAAGGACACCCAAAGAAAGATTGTTGATCTGAAAAGGGAGAACGAGGAGATTAACAACAAGAAAATAGCAAATAAGAAAATGCAGCAAGTGGTGTTGCAAGATGATTGAATTCTTTCTTTAGATAATATTGCTGATTCTTAGGTGTTGGACTCAGGGGCTTCATTTCATGCCAAACCCCATAGGTAATTTTTTCTAGACCATGTTCAAGATGATTTTGGATAAGTTTATTTGGGTAATGATGAACCATGGAAAATTATTGGAAAGGGCAAGATATAGATAAAATTACCAAATCAAAATCAATGGTTTCTTAAACAGAGGAGACATGTTCCGAATTTGAGAAGAAACCTAACTTCAACAAGACAACTAGGAAGTGAAGGTTACATAGTTACATTTACAGATAGTTTGTGGAAGGCCACTAAAGGATCATTAATAATAGAAAAAAGAAGAAACAATAGGTACATTGTACTTATGTACTAGTAATTTTGATTTTTCTATTTCTTTAGTTTTTACGGGAATAGTTATAGCATATTATGGCACAATAGGCTTGGGCACATGAGTGAGAAGAGGATGAGGATTCTCCATTCAAGGAATTTATTATTAGGTTTAAAGCAAGTTAATTGGATTTTTGCAAAACCTATGTTTATGGAAAACAAAAAAGAGTCAGATTTTCAAAGATGGGAAGAAAAAGAAGAGTGAAAAGTTAGAGCTTGTGCATTCAGATGTATGGAAATTGACACAAGTATCATCTCTTAATGGCTCTTATTATTATGTTACTTTTATTGATGATGCAATCAAAAAATCTTGGGATAATTTCATTCTTAGAAAATTCGTTACATTTGATATCTTTAAGAAATGAAAAAAGATTTGGTTAAAAGAATGAGACGGGAAATAAGTTGAAATGTCTTAGATTAGGTAATGGAGGTGAATATTGTAGAAGAGAGTTTGATAATTATAGTTCATACCATGGGATTTCATAGACAAGACAAATCCTGGAAAACCACAAGAAAATAGCGTCTCTGAAAGGATGAATAGAACAATAATGGAACATGGAAGGGGTATGAGATTGCAAGCAGGATTTCCATTACAATATTGGGATGTTGTGGATAATGTTGTTTACGTAATAAATGGAAGGCCATCAAGTTCCTTAGATGGTGGTATTCTAGAGGAGGAATGGACAAGTAAAGAGGTAAACTACTCATTTCTAAAAACTTTTGGTTGTGAAGCATCTGTCCATATTGACATAGAAAAAGGAACAAAGCTTGAGGCAAAATCCAAGAAGAGTACTTTTGTTGGATATGGAGTTAATTTTGGTTATTGTTTATAGGATTATGAAAATCACAAAATCATTAGGAGTATAGATGTCATATTCAATGAGATGGTCATGAACAAACATTAGTTGCAAGGAAAGAAACTACAAAAGGAAAACACAAAAAGTGTTTGTTCCAAAGATGCCAGAAAATCAAAATATCCAACAACCAGAACAAGTACCTCAAACTCCAACAAGAAGATCTATTAGAATAAGTAGACCACTAGAATGATATTCTCCTTCATTATATTATGTATTATTGATTCATTCTAAGGAACCAAAAAGTTATGAATAAGTAATACAAGTAAAAATCAAAAAGTGGGAGCAAGGCATGAAAGAAGAATGGACTCTTTGATACAAAATCAGACTTAGGACTTGGTTTAATTGCTTGAAGGTAAAAGAGCATTGCAGAACAAATGAATTTACAGGATGAAGTAAGAAGATGGAGGAAAAAGAAGGTACAAGGAAAGACTTTCTATAAAAGGTTTTCAACAAAAGAAAAGTGTAGATTTTGATGAAATATTTTCTCATGTCATAAATATAGCTTCAATTAGAACTATTCTAAGTCTTGTGGCTACAAAAGACTTGTATCTTGAACAGCTAGGATGTAAAAATAGCTTTTCTCCGTGAAGATTTGGAGAAAGAAATTTACATGCAACAATCACACAGATAAGAGGTCAAAGGTAAAGAACTTAGTGAGCAAGTTAAAAAGGAGTTTGTATGCAATGAAGCAAGTACCCTAGTAGTGGTATTTAAAATTTGATTGTTTTATGGTTGAACAATCTTACAACAGATGTCATTCTAATCATTGTGTTTATTTTAAGAGATTGAATAATGTTAGCTATATTATCCTATTAATATATGTTGATGGCATGCTTGTTGTCAGATCTAATATGCGGCATATAAATGAGCTTAAGAAAAATTAGCAAAGTCATTTATTATGAGGGATTTGGGTGTAGCAAAACAAATCCTCAATGTAAGTACAACAAAAAATAGGAAAAATAGCACGTTAACAGTCTCAAAGTGAGTACACAAACAAGGTGTTGAAAAGATTTCAGATGCATATACAAAACTAGTGATACACCTTTGCCCAGTCATTTTAAATCATAGTTTGAAGGCTCGCCGAAAACTCATCGAGACTCTCCAATCCCATGGCTAGTCAAGTCAACTCGCCACGGACTCGTGAGCCAAGTCCTGGTGAGTCAAAAAAAAACTCATGATTCTTGTTTGGGACTCGCAACTCCTGCTTAGAGACTTGTTGCTTCCTGAAAATGCCAAAATAAATTAAAACCCCTCATTTTTGGGTTTTTCTCATTTCTATCTTCTCTTTGGTGCCCAAAACAAGTCTACATTGTGGAGTACGGTTTGAAGAAGACGAGCAAACCAGATCAAAGAGTCAACAGAGTTAAGTATGTGATTTTTATTCTCTTTATTTTTTGTTTTCTTCGATTGAAAATCAAACTAATCTTGAAAAATAAGAGCAAATGCCAACAAAAAAATTTCCATTTCCCTTCATAACCCATTTCTTAATATTTTTAGCTTGTTTTTTAATTCTATTTTTTCAAATGATTGATTATCAATTTTTTGCTGATTTTCATGAAACCCTACTTTTTTTTTTTTCATGTTAAAACAGCAATGTCAACTTCAAGGGCAAAGGAAAGTAGAACGAAAGATAAAGCATGGAAATATGGGATACTGGGCAATAAAAAGGGTGAGATCACTTGTAGTGAATTCAGTAAACGAATGATAGAGAGAATCAATAGATTAAAATACCACATTGCAAAAATATCTAGACAAAATGTAGATATACGCCCTGCATCAACTTCGAAGATGGTTAGAGAGATGAAGGCCCTTCTTGCTAAGTTTGAGTTGAGAAAAGAAGAAAGACAAAAAAACAAAGGAAGCCATAACAGCAGTGATGAATCCAAATGTATCCACTTTGGATACCCTTAGCGGCCAAAGTCCAAGCATCCATCAACCACATTCATCTTTTGGTGACAATGGTAAAAGTCTTAAAGGTTCTATACCTACTAGTAGTCAGAGTTTTTCATCAGGACCAAATTACTTTATTCCACGCGATGTTTCAATAATTTACCTTTCAATGCGGCGAACAGCCCATATTGGGAAGGTTTGGTGAATGTATTTACAGTTGCAAACAAGGAGTTTATGACCCCAACAACTAAAGACTTGAGTGGGTCATTGCTAGAGGAAGCCGTAAAAAATACACCACTTGTGGTTGATGGTCAAAAAAATTTGGAGGCGAAAAGGATGTTGCATCTTAACGAATGGATGGAATAGGACTCTCCTAGACTTCTTAGTTGCATTGGTATTCCTAAAGTCTATAGATGCCTCTAGTAAAATAAAAAATGCAACGAATATGTGCAATTTATTAGATGGGGTGATCCAGGTGGTTGGTGTTGAGAATGTTGTCCAAATTATCATGGACAACGCAGCTGCATATGTAGCTGCTAGTAGAATGCTTATGAAGAGACATCCTACAATTTCATGGAGTACTTGTGTTGCACATTGCTTGGACTTGTTGTTAGAGAACATTGAGAAGATTGGATGGGTGAAAAAGGTGGTTGAAGATGCTAAAAATGTTACCAAATTTGTTAATAATTATAGCCTTTCGGCTAAAGATCAAATTGGACAAAAGAATTAATAATTAAATATTATTAATTATACCCTTTCTCTAACTTGTGCGATTTTATAATAATAATGGTATTATTATAAAATACAAGTAAACTCAATATATATGGTGTTAATTAATTGAGGGCCCATAATTAGGCCAAGTCGGCACTCTTGGAAGGATGTTAAAATTAATTACAAACACATATATGATGGATCGATTTTAGGAAAGAGATCATCAAAAACATAACATGTATCTCTCCTCCTAAAATCAGAGACATGCAAAATATTCTTCCTCTTCTTGGAGCGAATTTGTCTTGGTTCTTGTTCTATCTTGGAGCAACGATTTAGGAGAATAATTGTACAGATTGGAGTGCGACCTAGGGCTGAAATTTGGACCTGTTGTTGCAGCATCCAGTCATTTCATTAAAGGCAGATCCACATTGGAATTCGAGCAACTTGGAGAACAAATCAGGTACCTTCCTTCCATCTTGTTTCTATGTTATCTTGTTTCAATTTTAAAAGCCATCTATAGATTGTTCCTTTCCTTGCATTAATCTGAAAATCTTAACATGGTATCAGAGCGTAGGTAGAGTTAAAGATCATATTCAGATTATTAGGAAAAACAGTCTCAAACTTTTAAGATTTGAAAGATGGAGTATCCGGCCTTATATTCAGCCTTGTCTACCCAAACCTCAAACAAATACTCTTGGGTTATTGATAGCGGAGCTTCAAGGCATATCACCGGGTTCCGGAAAAACTTGGATTCATTTTCAAAAAACATTAAGGAAGAAGTTACCATAGGAGATGACACCTCATATCCAATTATGGGTTTTGGGAATTGCATCATTCAAATGAAGTCCGGCATATCCTTGCAACTATCTCGAGTCCTATATGTTCAGAGCATAAAGAGAAACCTAGTTTCAATATCAGCACTTGAGGATAAGGATTATAAGATTGCATTTATGGATGGGAAAGTTTTGGCTTGGACCAAAAATTCAACATTGAAACAAGCATACACCATAGGACTAAGACATGAGTGTCTTTATAGACTTGATACAATTTCATCTCAAGCCTTGATGGTTGAAACAATTAACTCATGTGATTTATGGCATAGAAGGCTAGGGCATCTAAATTTCCAAACATTATCTTCTATGGATAAAGTGGTAGTAGGTTTCCCTCATCTATCTCCTAAACATGAAGGAGTATGCAAAGGATGTGCATTAGGGAAAAATATCAAATCCTCTTTCCCTAGTAGTGAAAGCAAGACTAAGGAAATATTGGAATTGGTACATTCTAATCTTTGTGGACCCATGTCTGTACCATCTATTGGTGGATATCTTTATTACATCATCTTTGTAGATGACTTTTCTAGAAAGACTTGGATATATTTTCTTAAGAACAAAGAATCTGTCGATGTTCTCAACAAGTTCAAAGAGTTCAAAGCTTTAATAGAGAATCTTACAAACAAGAGGATAAAGATTCTTGGAACGGATAATGGTGGAGAATACATTTCTGAAACCTTTAGCACTTTTTGTATAGAATCAGGGATTAAGAGGGAGTTCACTGTTCCTTACAACCCTCAACAAAATGGAATAGCTGAAAGGATGAATAGAACCATAGTTGAAGCAGCAAAGGCTATGTTACATGATCAAAATCTTCATACTTCACTATGGGTAGAGACATCCAACACTGTGGTTTACATTCAAAATAGATGTCCTCATTCAGCATTAAACAATCAGACTCCCGAAGAGATGTTTAGTGGAAACAAACCCGATGTGAGTCATATTAGGATATTTGGTTGTCTTGTGTATTTTCATGTTCCAAAAGAAAAGAGAACAAAATTGGAGCCCTCAGGAAAGAAGGGAATATTTGTGGGATATAGTGAATCTGCCAAGGCCTATAGGATCTATGTTCTAGGGAAAAGGCATATTGAGTTGGGCAGAGATATTATATTTGAAGAAGACCTTGCATTCTCTACCTCTAAAGATATAGCATGTGATGAACTATTTCAATCCAACCCTCTTGAGAATCAAAGGGAGTATCATGATGTTATTGAGCATAATCCAATAAGTGAACCTAGCACTTCCATCTACAAGAAAAGACCATTGTGGGCCACCAAAATGTTGGAAGATGCAAACAACTTTGCAGCTCCAGCTGGAACTTTTAGGGAAAGTAAAAGACCTAAGAAATATACTAACTATGTTGCATTTATGAGTGAGATTATAGATTCAGAACCTTCTTCTATTTGTGAAGCACTTAAAATTCCGGCTTGGAAAGATGCAATGTCAGAAGAATATGGATCCATAATGAAGAGCGATGTATGGGATATTGTTCCTAGACCCAAGAACAAATCCATGGTATCATCAAAATGGATATTCAAGATTAAACATGCTGCGGATGGTAGTATTGAGAAACATAAAGCCAAATTCGTAGCCAAAGGATTCACTCAAAAGGAAGGGATAGATTATGAAGACCTTTGCTCCCATTGCTCGATATTCTTCAGTTAGGGCAATAATTGCAATTGCAGCTTCCAAAGGCTGGAAGATCCATCAAATGGATGTTAAACCTGCATTTCTAAATGGAGAAATTAAAGAGGAAGTGTATATAGAGCAACCTGAAGGATTTGTTACAAAGGATCAACAATCTTATGTGCGCAAGCTTAAGAAAGCTTTATATGGGCTCAAACAAGCTCCTCGAGCTTGGTATGAAAGGATTCATCGTTATCTTCAAAATTTGGGATTTTCAAAGAACAATGCAGATCCTAATCTCTATTTCAAGATATCGGATGGAAACTTATTGATTTTAGTGCTATACGTAGATGATCTCTTAATCACAGGAGAAGAATACCTTATAGAAAATTGCAAGCAAGACCTTGCAAAGGAATTTGAAATGAAGGATCTAGGGCTTCTCCATTATTTTCTTGGTTTAGAAGTGTGGCAACAATCTCTTGGGATTATTGTGAATCAAGGGAAATATACTGTTGATATTCTAAAGAGTTTTGGCATGATGGATTGTAAACCAATGTCCACACTTATGGAAACCAACCTTCTCAAGTTAAGAGAAGCCATGGCTAGTTTTGAGGCAGCATATGCTAGTTTATACTGTCAGATCATTGGATCTCTTATGTATCTAGTTAACACTAGACCTGATCTGTTATGCTGTAAATGTTCCAAGTCAGTTTATGGTAGAACCTAAACAATTGCATATGAGTGCAGCTAAGCATATTTTGAGATATCTTCGTGGGACCATTGAGTATGGTCTATTATACAAAAATGTAAAACTGGATTTTCATGGCTTTACAGATTCAGATTGGGCAGGATGCATTACAAACCGGAAGAGTACATCTGGATGTTGTTTTAGCTTGGGATCAACTATGATTTCTTGGTTTACCAAGAAACAAAACTCTGTTTCTCAGAGTTCAACAGAAGCAGAGTACATTGCAGCTTCTCTCAGAGCTAGAGAAGCAATTTGGTTAAGGAAACTCGTAGTGGGATCGTTTGGACAACCTATGGAACCTACTGTTATTTATTGTGACAATCAGAGTTGCATTAAACTTGTCATCAACCCTTTGTTCCATAATAGGTCCAAACATATTGAGATTCTTTATCACTATGTCAGGGACATGGTGGAAAGAAAGGTCATTCAATTGGAATATGTATGTATTGATGAACAAACTGTAGATATTCTCACCAAACCTTTAGCAAGGGGCAAACTTGAACATTTCAGGAATAAACTTGGCTTGGTGAAAATATGAGTTTGTTGTTCTAACATTTCTTTTATATTTTACAGAATTCATTATGGTAAAGTTATATATGAGTTCATTTATGCTTGTATGTGGATTGTGGCAATTCACATTTATATTTTTTATGGATATCATAGAGTTGATATTTCTTGGATCAGGGATCCACATTTGAGTATTGGTGACATCATGGACTTGATGTCGGGAGACCATTACTCCGAGCACTTGGTGAATATCATGGACTTGATATTCATTAGACCAATGCTCGATGATATCATGTATTTGATATCTCTTGGATCAGGGATCCACACTTGGGCATATGGTGGACATCATGGACTTAATGTCTGGAGGCCATTGCTCTAAGCTTTTGTTTCTTTTATATTTTATAGAATTCATTATGGTAAAGTTATATATGAGTTCATTTATGCTTGTATGTGGATTGTGGCAATTCACATTTATATTTTGTATGGATGTCATAGAGTTGATATTTCTTGGATCAGGGATCCACATTTGGGTATTGGTGACATCATGGACTTGATGTTGAGAGACCATTACTCCGAGCACTTGGTGAATATCATGGACTTGATATTCGTTAGACCAATGCTCGATGATATCATGGATTTGATAACTCTTGGATCAGGGATCCACACTTGAGCATATGGTGGACATCATGGACTTAATGTTTGGAGGCCATTGCTCTGAGCTTTTGGTGAATATCATGGACTTGATATTCGTTAGGCCAATGCTCTTGATATCATGGATTTGATATCTATTGAGTCAAGGTGACTCTTGGTTGACATCATGGACTTGATGTTACTATATATTTGAGAGTTTGGTAATATGATGTTATCATGAATATCATGGACTTGATATTCTTGTGGACCTGATCAATCCACAAATTGGAAGGATAACGTTATGAAGCCAAATTATGGATTTGTGGTAGATAGGATCTACCTTCATAGATATGGAATCTATGACATCTCAGGATAGGGTATCCGAGATGGTTATGTTTTTGTTTTCACTATCAAGGATGATAGTTAAGGGTGTGTCCTAGAATAGATGGGATCTATAGTTTGATCTTACCCTCAAGACTAAGAGGGAGTGTTAATAATTATAGCCTTTCGGCTAAGATCAAATTGGACAAAAGAATTAATAATTAAATATTATTAATTATACCCTTTCTCTAACTTGTGCGATTTTATAATAATAATGGTATTATTATAAAATACAAGTAAACTCAATATATATGGTGTTAATTAATTAAGGGCCCATAATTAGGCCAAGTCAGCGCTCTTGGAAGGGTGTTAAAATTAATTACAAACACATATATATGATGGATCGATTTTAGGAAAGAGATCATCAAAAACATAACATGTATCTCTCCTAAAATCAGAGACATGTGAAATATTCTTCCTCTTCTTGGAGCGAATTTGTCTTGGTTCTTGTTCTATCTTGGAGGAGCAATTTAGGAGAATAATTGTGCAGATTGGAGTGCGACCTAGGGCTGGAATTAGAACATGTTGCAGCATCCAGTCATTTCATTAAAAGCAGATCCACATTGGATTTCGAGCAAGTTGGAGAACAAATCGGGTACCTTCCTTCCATCTTGTTTCTATGTTATCTTGTTTCAATTTTAAAGGCCATTTATAGATTGTTCCTTTCCTTGCATTAATCTGAAAATCTTAACAAAATTTATCTACAATCATACTTGGGTCCTTTCTTTGAGGAGAAAACACACAAATGGCAAGGACCTTGTGCAACCAAGAGTGACAATTTGGTAGCCACTTTCTCAAACATTGTAAAGTATTGTTTTTATCAAACATTCAACAAAAATGCAGAGTTGATCAACATAAGTAACAAACATAAACATAAACTTGTATGAGATAATCTACTTGTTTTTTTTAGGGTTAATTTTGTAATACTTAAACATTTTTTTTTTCATTTTTTTAGGTGACAGAACCTTTGGTAAGGGTTCTTTGTATAGTGGATGGAGAAGACATGTCAATGGGTTTCATTTATGAGGCCATGGATAGGGCCAAAGAGGCCATTTCACATTACTATGGTGGAAACAAAAGAAAATATGAAATCATTTGACACATCATTTGTAATGTCCCTTCGTAAACAATGAAAACACTAATATCTAATTTTTAATTGAAAGCAAAGTTATGTCTCCATGTTTGCATTTAATTAATATAAAATATTTCACTTTCTCAAATTTAAAGATTTTTTTTATAAAAGAAATAAATAATAAAAGAATTTAAAGAATGCTCCTAGCAGTTACATTGGAGGTCAGGTTAAAGGGGAGTGTGAGTTCCATTCAAAGGAGACGGGAATTCTGATTTTGAACAGGGAATATTGCAGAATTTTGTAGTGGTTTCAGCTTCTAGAGAACACAGACTCTTTAGGGGAACATTGTCTTCAGGGTTGAAAGATATCCTCTGGATAATTTTAGTATGCAACTTCATTGGGTATGGAAAGATATTATTGCAATGCAGAATTAATGAGAGTTATTTTCCTATTATCTTTGTGATGCTATGAACATTCACTAAGTGCGCGAGTTTTACAAGCTTCATCTTCCCTCTCTTCATCGAGTTCTTGTGGAGAATAATATATTTGCTTAGTCAGTCATTTCTTTGGTTCTCCTGTGGGTGTTATCAATACTAGAAAACTACATTAGGGCATTAAAAATGTTTAAGTTGCGCACTATCCGGTCCTACCTTCAAGTGTGTTAATACTTATGGACCAATTCCAATTGCTGTTGGTAAGATTGCCTGAGTTCTTTGAATGTTTGGTGTGGAAAAAGTAAATCTAAGAATTCGAGGCCAAGGTAACATGTTTCTCATCCAAAATCATGGTAAATGGTTAATGTATTATTTGGAGGAAATGAATGTTCTATTGCTTGTCGGAGTCATCTCTTGAAAAACTAATGTAAAGAGACAGCGGAAGAACGTAAGAACTAAATAAATCAGTCATCTTCAACAGTACCATTCTAAGACTTATTGGGGGTTCCTGAGCATGTTGAACTCTTTCATCTTGGGTGCAAGACTTTGAGAATTTCTGGGTTGTTTAAAGGAGAACCTGCTAATGTGGAAACGGTGGTATTGAACAGGCAATCAATAAAAGTCTTTTTCCCATAAACTCCAATCTTGGTATTTGTTGTGTAATATTACTGGAAGATGTATTCTGAAGATTCGAATTCATTGTTATCGGACATGTACATTCTGTTGTTGGGCGTATGCTAGTCACCAACACTCGGGAATGTTCGGGTGTTCTTTGTTCAGCAGACAAAGTGGCAGTGCTTAAGGAAATGGTCACATCTGTTCTTATCATAGTTTAATTGGCTACAAAACCATTGGATGTGCCAACTCAGGAGAACTAAAAGGTGCTCTCGTTAACCTTTAGAGGAGTGTATTTCTTGCAAGTGCAGTTTGTGTATTGTGTTGATAAAAAAATAAACAGTTCACTGTTCTGACTGCTGAAACATGTTTAAATGGCACTTTGATAGTACATCATTGATCGTGTATATCTATATTTGATTAGAATACTGATTTTAGTAGTAACAAAGTTATTAAAATCCTATTGCTGAATTTTCATTTAATTATATCTGCACTACATGGTTTATATTATTCTGAAAAAGAAACAAGGATATCAAATCTATTCCAGAAACTCGGAAAGTAATTAAAACAGTGTGCACACAAAGTGTTTGACGAAATGTCAATACACAAAAGTCAGGAAGTTAAGAATAATTAAGCCATATACAACATGGATCTTACATCATTGATCATAGATGAACAAACCAATTCCACCAGTGGATACATGCCTTGGCCTACTTCTTGAACCCAAAATTCTACTTCTATGATACATTTACGGCTCATGAGTAGGTCATGGTAGATATTATCACATACATTGATAAGATGGCGCTTGATCGTGAGTTGAGAGACAAGGTTCTTGATGAGTTGGAAGTGAGATTTGCTATATCTTATTTATGAATTTGGCAATGTTGAGTTTGACTATATAGAAACATCAATTTTACATACATAGTAACTAATTTTCTATATTTGATTTATCATTTAATTTTAATTTTATCTATTCAAGGTCTACAAGTGTGTGGAGGGGAGACTTTCTTCATCTCAAGTAATTGACTAGAGAGGAAAACAACAACTGAGTAAAAAATTTAGTTCAATGCTACAAGAAAAAATTAGAAACTTGATTGTTATATTTTTTACTTAATTCTTATATTTCTAAATGATTTTTTGTAAATTTATGGTGTGAGAATTATGGTGCTGGCATGCCTAATCTTCAAAAGATAGTCATCTGTATTTTGTCCCAACCATGTAGTGCTTCTGGGTGTGAACACAATTGGAGTTTATTTGAGAACATTCACACAAAGAAGAGAGATAGGTTGACGCAGCAACACCTCAATGATCTTGTCTTCGTCTAGTACAACCTTCGCCTTCGAACTAGAAAGGTGGAGGGCAAATCACATGAGTCCATTGACTTGGATGATATTGATCCATATGGTGAATGGACTGTCAATGAACAGCATGATAATGATGATGTCTTTACTGAAGATCTTGCAAAATTGGAGAGAGGAGCTATAGAAGAAGCAGAAGCAGCAGAAATCGATGAAATGGAGGAGGACAAAGACGGTTTTGATTTTGAAGAAGAAGAAATGACTCATCATCATTTAGATACGACAACACCTACTAGTTTGAGGCCTTAAAAATTGAATTACAATAGGAGAGGAAAGAGGAAGATGTAGATTTTAGTTCACTTTTTTTCTCATTTAGACATATCATTATATGTAATTTTGTTAACATTTATAAACTTATGGTAGCGTTAAACATTTGAAAGTTTAAAACTATGAGTATGAATGATGAAATTTCAAATATTGAATGTTTGAAGATCATATGACATGTGTTAAGTTTGAATTATGGCTCTTATGTTCTCCAAATGCATTAAAATATTTTTGTTTTTTTGTAAAACTACGGTTTTCTTCTTTGCTGAGTCGTGGTTGAGTTTTTTGCCAAGTCTTGAGCCCGAGTCCAAGTCCGAGTCCTATTTTGGGCTGCCAAGTCTGTGTCAAGTCTGAGTTTTCAAACTTTGTTTTAGATTAGTAAGGAAATGTCTCCTAAGACACAAGAGATGGACTACATTTCAAAGTTTCTTACTCTTCAACAATTGGCAACTAGATGCATATCATGGTGTATACAAGACCAAATATTGCACATGCAATGGGAGCTGTAAGTAGCTATATGAACAATCCTATAAAAGAACATTGAAATGCATTATAGTGGATTTCCGGGCATTTGAGAGGTACTACTACTCAGACATTATGTTTTGAAGGTCCCAACTCTACTCCGCAGGGATATGTTGATTCAAATGTGGCAAGTGATATTGACAGTAGGAGGAGCACCACACAGCATGTATTTACTGTAGAACACAGATTTACTAATAAGAGTGGGGGTGGGGGGTGAATTAGTAGTAAATAAAACATTAAACACTTATTCAATTCAATTCTTTAATCAATTATTTCTTTCTGCATGTTCAAATGAAGTACCCAATTGAAGATAAGAAAATCAGCACCAGGCGACAAAAGAACAAAACACAAGAATAAGACATGGAAACCCAGAAAGGGAGAAAACCACGGTGAGTAATGCTGCTAAGGCCTCACAAATCTGAATCAAATTACAATATTTATGGGCTTCAACCCTAAGGAGTTACCAAACCCCTCTTAGACCACCCACTCAACTTTTAGAATTTAAGCACCAACTTTTAGAATTTGAGCACCTACTCAACCAAACTGAGCAACAACTCAGTAGCAAGATACAGATAATTTTTAAGAAAAACTATATCACATCAACTCAATTACAGTCTTTGTGTTTCTCTTTTATGTAAACATAGATGAGTTGAGATTCTGATATACCAGGATAAGACTGCTAGTTCTTCTTCAAAATGATTCCAATCTTGAACCAGTACAATTCCTTTCAAAACTAAATCCAAGCAAACATGATAAGAAAACTGTTTGCAAATTAATCTCAAACTGAATACATCTCACTGCCTCTGATATTTGTAATATTCTGTATTAACAATTGATATCAATCTGAAGAAGGAAAAATAACAGATCTGAATTTTATCTTGAAAACAATTGAAGTCTCTGAGAATAATATACCTGTTTCAGATTACAAAACAATTGTCATGTTGAACACTTACAGCCTCCGCTGGTCATGTAGTTTCAGACCAACTTGCTGGAACTTCTTATTACCCTACTCCCAACAGCAACACTCACTAATAATCACAAGTCTTCTTTAAATATTTTTCATCATACGCTACTCTTCTGACATACATATCATCAATACAGTAACAGCACTTGATTTTCCTTCACAACAGATATCAACTTCTTTTTCTCAACACTACTCCCTTCTATCGACGAGTCTTCATACTTATGTAGAAGACCAAAAGGGGTTGATCGTTTAAGAAGTTTGAGGAAGTTAAAACTGATCCTCCAACCGCTGTCCATCGTGGCACTAAAACTGCTGCTGTCTATATTTGATGGTGTTTTAAAATAATTTAAGCTTTCAACACTACCAATGTCTTTCCTCATGTTTGACAGCACTATTTTGTATTCACGGTACGATAATGTTTTATAGTTTTGACAGTTGGCAACTAATCAGACAGACAGCAAGAATATTAAGTCTTTCATGGTCATGCAAACAATATTTATAAAGGACGTCTTTATTTTTATAAAGCCCGATAAGTATACTTTATTGTCGATTATCCTCTGTTCAATCCTGATAGCTCTTGTATGTTTCACAGGCCAATAATCTTGTCATGTAGTCCTCCAGAAAACAAAATATGAGAAATTCTTCATAAAGTTCGTAATTTTTTCAGCGTCTGAAATAGTCTTTGTCATCTTTTGAGTTCGAGTCTTTGTTTCCAGAAGATGACAAATGGCAGACCTTTGTTTAGAATATATAAAGCCGATACAGGACATATAAAATACAAATCAATATACCTCTAAAGTTATCTGATTCTGTATCTGGCACTGGAAACATATGTTGGAAAATAAATACTGTATGTTCTCTGTGACTTATCAATTCTTAAGGTTCCATTACCAGTCTTTAAATGTCAGGTGAATTGGAAAACAATGATTCACCAGTCATTTAGAAATCAGATACAATAGTATAGTTCATACAGTGAATTATGTTTTGATTGTTTTCTCCAATTACTATTCATTCATACTGGTCATCTTTGTTCTGTAACTCATTTGACATCAATGACAAGAATTTAGACAAGGTTTCAAGGGTTAACATTCACTACATGTGGAACAAAAGTTATTTGGATTTCACAATTGCAAAAGGTCGTTGCACTTTCAACAACAGAAGCAGAATATGTTGCTGCTACAGAGGCTAGTAAAGAGATAATTTGGTTACAAAGGTTTATGGTGAAAATGGGAAAGTCACAAGAGAATAGTAGATTGTAAAGTGATAGTCAGAGTGATTCATCTTGCAAAGAACAACCCTTTATTAAGACTAAACATACACAACTCAAGTACCATTTAATACTATTAATTTTGGAAAATGGATAGTTGAAGCTAGAAAATATACACACCAGCTAGAACCTTGCAGATACATTAACAAAGGCAGTAAGTCAAGAGAAACAATTTCTTACTCAATTTTTGTTGGGCTTCAAGAATGATAATAGTGGAAATGAGAAACAAGCCAAGTCCACATTTGCTAATCCAATGGGAGCTGCAGGTATAACGCATTGCTACAAGATCAATCTCCAAAGTAAAATATTGTTTGGTGTGGAGCCTGATCACTCTCCCAGTATGAGATTGTTGGTATGCGGAGACAGATCGTGCTGGAAAGCTTAAATTTTGGTGATTTCATCAGCTATGTTCCCCTTCCTCCCCCCACCACACCACCCACAAATCAATTACGGGGGAGGGCAAGGGAGGCAACACTCCCAAAGAAAAGCCCATTATTTAATAATGGAGCTGGCCATTATTTTGGTATGTAAACTGACCTTTGTAAATCACCAAAAAGGTTTAATAAATAAGTTGTGGAATGTGAAAATTCATCACATTATAATTTGCTCTTCGTTGGATAACAAAAAGAAAGTGGGCAACTATTTCTATGTGGATGAAACATGTTAAATTTGTGTTATTGTGAATTGTTGTTTGTCTCTCTTATTATGCATTATAATTAATAGTGTTTATTGCTCCGGTCTGCCTAAACCCTAACAAGGGTGTCCTAAAGGTATCAACTAATTTCACCAAAAGGAAACAAATTGCAAGTAAACACCTTTGAGATTCAATAATAGCAGAAGCATCAATGAATTACACAAAGTATTTGGAGTCCAACAATGTGATCTACTTGAATTTCAATTATTCTTCTTGAAATCATCTACAACCGTCTCACCTCAAATCCTCAAGCCAAGGAAGAAATCAAGGGATCAACAAACCAACCCTAGTAGCACATTTTTTACCATCTCCTTCCAGTTTGTAGGATTGATTATTTATTATTTGTAGTACAATTATATTGAATGTTCAGTGCACATTACTCTACTTATTGTCTTGCATGTACATTACTATTTTGCATATTATCATTACTTTATTTCCCTCCATTGTTGCCTTGCATATTTCCCTTTGACTGTACAAAGAATGTCCTTTTAGTTTTTCTTATTTAGAAGTTCATTTGGTGGAAACCACATCTTAGTGTAAACACCAACATCCACCATGCCAAGAGGAGATTAATAATACAGTCCCCTACATAAGTTCTCTCCTGAGTAAATACAGATGCATGAAGAAAGAAAATACCAAGAACATGGCTAAACTATAAACAAATGGAGCCTACAATCTGTATATTGACTTTACCAAGGATTTCATAGCTAACCAATGGGAAATACCACAAACATGTCCTCTATCACCTTCAGAAAGACCAATCGATCATCTTATACAATCCCACAAAAAATCAAAAACATTCTTCAGCCAGTGTAAAAATAAAGCAGCCACAATGGGCTTTCTATTGCATCCCTTATATTCCAATGCATAACAATGTTCAATATTTAACAGTTCTAAAAAGTATTGAGAAACAAAACAATGGAACAAATCTTATTCCCCATTTGAGGCTTAAGGTGTTGAGAGACTCGTCAAACTAATTCAGAATTATATATAAACACACTATTGTGCTTATCCTTGCCCAAAATTGAACTTATTCTTAACCCGTCCCTCTTCCTGAGACTGAGTAGAGTAAAAATATGTTCCTGACAATAAACCTATTGTATAGACCTCAATGATTGTTTCACGTCAATGGGACTCTTTGAAACCTGCTCCCCATGATTCAATTTTATCTTTTGTTTACCTAGCTTCTCCCTGTCCCTGTCAACCTGCATCAATGCTTTTCTTGTCTCTCTTATTTCTCATCTGAACTAACTTTCTATTCCTCTCCAATTGCTTTATAATCAATATAATACCGAATTCCTTGATACTTTACAGTTAGAACAAACAAATCTCATATATAATATGAATTGATTAGAGACAATGTGAAATTCCCTAACAATTTATATGCAAACGGCTTCTTTTTAAATTCCATTTCTTCTACATTTCTTCTGTTGCATTGCAGCAGTATCATATAGGAATAAGAATATAATACATACCATAGAATGGAAATAGCTAACACCTGAAATAAGTTGTTGAAAGAAAAAGCGAGCCTGCAAAACATAGATGGCATGAGAGTTATAAAAATTGAAAACATTAATTAGCTCTACAAATTGTTCAGCCAATATGAAAAATGTAAATTCACTTCATCCTCGCCAAAGCGGACAGCATTGCATATGCGCTTAAAGAGTTCGCCCCCTGCAGCATATTCCATAACAATTGCTAGATGGGTTGGAGTCAATATGACCTGCACCAGACAAGCTGAAGGATCTTACAAAAGATTTAAAGAACAATATGTGGATGATTATATACATCATTGATGTGATAAAATAAAAATGCAAGAAAAATGAAATGCATACAAGCTTCTACAGTTCAATGTTGGTGGAGCATACAGAGATAATTCTCTTCCAAATTGCGAACCAGATTAATCAGAAGGTTCAATACCAAAATCCCCTTTCATAATTGTAGTTCTTACATCAATGTCAACTATCGCTTTCATGCAGATTATGAAAATTGATAACATGTACATATCTAATTCAAAAGTATATAAGAAATACCCATTGATTAATTGTAAAAAGCATTGGGCCAGAATGACTTGCCCCTCTTGGGTGGCTTGTTGGGTTGGAATTGGTTTGGATCTACAAAAGTAGTGAGATACCTGGGCATCTCTTTTACTCTTAACTCTTCTTTTAAAGACATGGTAGCGAGCATTTGAAAAATGCAATAAGAGGTCTTAAGTGGCACGGTCACTACTTGTCTCTTAATGCAAAATTCCAAGCTCATTACAAAGCTCTTTTATGGTTTATCCTATGCATCTTGAAGACTGTTTCCAAATTCCAGTATTTTTCAGCTGCATAATATGATCAGAGACTTTTTATAGTCTGATAGAATGGATGATAACAGAAAGCATGCTATGACTTGAGGTTTTTGTACTACAATAGCCATTCACTCCAAAAACATGCAATTTATCCCAAGTAATCATGAACCACTACTTTTTCAATGTAGTTTCCCAAGTTTTTCAAAAAGTGTTTCTGAATGATTTTACATTTTTATTTTGATATATACATATCCTTGTTTTGGCTCAATTTTCCACATCAAGGCAGAAAAATCAAAGCATAACATGAGTGTAAATTTTTAGCTAGCAATGAAGGTTAGGCATTTCTACAAAAATACCTTTTACTATGAATTGATTTGTTTTAGAGTTAAATTGTTTTTAAACTAATAAAGATTTTTCTTATAGTTTATACCCTTATAGGCTGCCCCTAAAGGCTGTGCTCCATGAAGGTAATATTTACCATTTGAGGACCAGCCTTCTGTTTTCTACACAAACCTCTTTAGATGAAAGTAAGACCATTCTCTTCTTTTATCATTGGAATTTTTTAATGTTCTGTTTATTTCTAATCTACATGCACTATGATTGACATGAAATAACAAAATCAATTTTTTCCTATTTTTATTAATATTTATAGTTTTTTAATTTCCTAAATTTTTTTTTAATTCAAACCCAGGTAATTGAATTCCATTTACACTTCTTCCCCTCAGTGTCAAACTATGTACTATTTCTAAAAGCTTTGGAATAATGGCTCCCAACTACTTCAAGCTTCAATAGGTGATTTTTGCAGTGTAGTTAATTTTATGGTCCCTCCCAAGCAAAGAGCATTAGGAGATATTGGTAACGATAACATTTTGAGAGCTTGTTCCAATGGAAAATCTGATTGGAAGGGCTTGCACCCAATAGATCTCTTCTTTGGACCCTTTAGTGTTGCTCCAGCAGGCCAGTCATCTTTAGATCTATATGGAAAGCTTGGGAAAAAGCCCCTAGTAGTCAGTACTTTGTCTTTCTCTGTGTCTTTAGGTTCACATGGCAGAATCTCTAGTACAAGAACAAACCTTTTGCTTGTGTTAGTTGGTGCTCTACTAGATTCTGGTTTGGCAAAAGATTCAATCCTTCTTTGATGTCATTGTTAATGGTTAGCTTATCCCTTAGTTTGACTTCTCTCAAGTTTACAAGATACTTCCCTCCTAAAGAAGAAATTATTCAAAGCTTGTTCACTCTCTGAAAAAGTATTCTGCTGGATTCTCTTTGGATTTTGACTCACAAGTCAAGGATAAGTTTAGACAGACTAAAGGATTTCCCTTGCCTCAAATCTCTGCCATTAAAAAGACATGAGAAATTGGCCACCACTTTTCAGGTGATAAAAAGATCAAGAAAGTGGTCTAATAAATATCTGTCATTTGGGCTTCTTGTTTGGAACCAAAGAAATCTTGGTAAAGGTGTCCATCTGCACCATAACTAGCTGTTGGAGAGGTGTTGACTAAATCTGGGTTTGTACATGGCCCCTGCCTTGTTTGTAGAAAGCATGAATCAATTGTACGTGTTTTTTGATGGTCTCTTTGCCAGATTTATAAGAAACATTATTCATTTGGCTTGGTCCTTGTATGCTCACTAAGAAAGACTGTGCTTTGATGTTCTCTCTGGGATTATTTGTAAGTTGTTACTCAGCAAATAGGAAAAATTCTACTTTTGTGAGGATCTTATGGCTGTTTATTCCCTTTAAGACTTCTAATTGATTTTTGGAAGGCAAGGAATCATCATGATTTAAGGGGGAGGCTAGGTTTCCTACTGGCTTCAACAGTAGAGTCACAATTCTTGACTCGCAATTTTAAATGTTGCTGAGGGTACCTGAATCTACTAATTTTGTAAATGGTGGTTCTATTTGTTACAACTCTTTTTTGATTAGCCATGGGCAATTTCCAAGGATTTATCAAACTCCCAATTGGTTGGAAGCGATTGTTAGGACTTGTGAGATAAGGGCAGGGCCTTTTGCTGATAAGGCAAGGTGACAAAGAGTAAGGGATTCTCATTGCCTATATCCAGGTTAGTGCCCTAAGACTCTATCAGGGCCTATATCCCTCTTCCTTCTTCAGGCTATGGAGGGGCCTATCCAAGGGCAGATAATGCTATAATTGAGTATAGAGTGCACGATATAGCTAGTGAAGTCCCTAGCATTCATGAAAAGCTTGAGGAACCTCAGAAAAATATGACTAGTACTTCAGTTGACTTGGAGAGACAAGGTAAATCTACAGAGGGACTGATGTTGGGCATTCTGCTGAAGATATGGATGTTACAAGGGAGACTAAACTCCTAGGTGATCTTTATTTATTTTTCTTTTCCTTATACTTCTCTCTGGGAACCTTGATGGGTCCTTAAAACTGCTTTTTAACTTTCTGAGGGGTTCCTTGTGATGGAGCCATAATTTTTGCAAAAATTACGGCCTCCATTCTGATCACTCTCCCTGACCTTTTATTATCTATATTATTTATTATAAGTTTTATAATGTTCATTTTTTAGTCTGATATTCTTAACATATAGTCAATCATAGCATCCATCGTTCCTAAACCTCTGTGTAGTATAAATCAAAAGATTTTGTATTGTATCTCTGACTTTCTTGGTTAGCCTAGAGGTTCTAATCCAATATCCAATACAAAAATTTGGCAATAGCATTACTCTGTCTGATTCATTTTTTATGCAGATAATATTGTTAAGTTTCATATGTGACAACTCAAATATTTGAGAAGGTTATGCATTGGGAGCAGAAGATTCCATGTTTCTTTCATTAAATTAATTAGTTTTGGGAGAAGACATTCCATAAGAGGAGAAATATATAGTTGGATGAAATCCTGAAGTCTTGTTGAAAAGGATGTCTTCAGCAAAATTCAAGAAAAATAAGTGTTTGTGTGAAAGCTGATGGAAGCCAAGACAAAGTTTCTGCCAATATTTTTTCCACTTAAGCTGGAATTATCAGCAGGCCATTTTTTGTCTCAGATTCTGAGAAGTTATCTTCATTTCTTCCTTGCTGCAAATGAACAACAGTTAGAGACACTTGCAGATTGATAGGGATGCTTCTGCGGAGCAGGAACTGCCTTCAACAAGTGGCACAGATATTGAAAGATACAGGAGTAAAGAAGCTTGAGGAAGGCAAAGAGAATGTGAGAAAAGATTATGAAGTATTTGATTCAATGCAATAGCAGTTTTGGCGATGCTCATATTATTGACAGTAGTATTCTTCAATACCAAGGGGCTGTAATTTTTGGCTCTAGTTCACACCAGTTTATGCCATCAACTGAGACCAGTTTTTCAAGTGTATTCATCGCTTGGGATTGGCTTAAGCAAGGCCCAGGACAGATACCACCGCGTGGAGAAGTCACCAAAGTGCAGAACATTGTGAATCATGGTTTTTGTAACTTAATGGCTAATAAACGGGAAATGGCAAAGTTCAAAGCAGTAGCAGGGAGAATTCATCCAGCACTGCATGCTTCATCCTTTTCACAGACACAAATAATAAACGCATAGTGATTCATGATAACACTAGAGGGGACTATCATCTCTGGTTCTGATGAACAATATGAATAAATATGCACACGGGAAATGAGACTATGCACATAATATGACTCAGTGGCGCCAATGACGTGTTTGGTTCAGTTTTAATCTATCCTCTATATAATATCAAGAGTACAGAGTGCCAAGTGTTCACACAAGAGCCGATGGTGATTAGCGAGCCGGAGTACTCATGCGTGTTTAAAAGAGAATTAAATCACAAATATAACACAGTCATTCAAAGACGGAATCATTCATGAAAATATGTGGAATTGGAACATGTCGGATTCAAGATTATGCTATTCCAATGCCAAAAAGTCGCACATCTTTATCTGAAGCTCTGGAGAAGTCACGTCATCTATTATCAAATGCTTTCATTTTTATATTTAATATTTCCTTTGTCTCTGTGTGCAGGGATTCATAGCGGAACCAATGGAATCGGCAATTGAAAGTGCAAGGAAAGACACCAAGCATAAGAGCTCTGCGGATTGTTTCAGCACTGTCATGTCGGGGAAGATCAAATTGTGGCAGTTTGGAGACGTGTGAGAGAAGGCAGACGTGAAGTGGTGACCTTGCATTCCCATCAAATCCAAATAAAGGAGTTTGCATTCCCACGCTTTCAACTACTACGGAGCATATCTAAGATGGATTCAAAACAAGCAAATGAGTTTACGATAATTATTTGGGAGGATTTATAAACAAAGTTAGTTAATTGTTCCTGATTAGTCATTCCTTGCTGATGTGTCATACCGGTTATGTGTTTTGAAGAGACGCAATGCTTCAGGATGGCTACATCTGCCAGATTCAAACATGACATGTGTCTAAAATATTCTGTGCCTTTCCTTACAAACTACCGGATATTAGACAGTTGTTAATAAAAAGGTGCAGTGAAAAGACGTGACTTTTAAATAGACAACCGTATGCCTCTTTATAAAAATATAAATACAAGAATGTAAGGGAGATAGAATATACAGAAACAATTTTTGGATAAAATTTTCAGGATAGACGATTTAAAGACTGCAATTGGAACAAATATACCATTTTCTGAATCAATAACAGATAAGTGTTTTTTCTTTTGTTTACCTGTGATTGAGAGTACCTTTTACTTATTTAGATCAGTCTCTTGGATAAATCTACTGTTGATTTGTGTTGATATGATATTCAGATGATTACAACATTTTGATTAAATTGCACATTTATCTTTAAATTGGTCTTTTCATCTTGTATGGTTAAATTTGATTGATTTGTGATCAGGATCAATCAGTCTGTCATTTGAAAGGTTAAATTCAGTAGATAAATTGCATTTTATATTAAATTTGTTGCTCATTTAAATATTATCAACGTGATAGTTCATCACTGTCTCCAAGATTGTATGTGACACTTGAATAAGACTGGACTCCATAATTTAGGTTGAGCAAGGCACTGGTCTTTGTATTGACTAAGATAGGTTATTTGATTTTTTGTCGTTTAGTAATCATTTATTCCTGGATTTTATTCAGTTTTATATACTTTTATCAAACAATTTCACAATTCATTATAAGCATTTACTACTTACATTTCTGTCAAATTTCATGTTTTATGAGAAAGTACTCAAGATTTGATGATAGTTATCTGCTCTAAGAATTTTCATACAAGTTGATTATAGGTCTACCAGCCTTGGCATATTATTAGCCTAAATTGCAGAGGTTAAATCCACAAGGGATTGAACCTGTTTGTTGGCCAAAATAGGCATTTTTCCAATCTGCTGTTTTGGGAACCAACACCTTGTATGAAACTGATACTGTCACTTGGATCTCTTTGCTTTTCAGCTATCTATTGATAGGTGGTTTCCTTGTATGGACCTTTACTCTTTGGTTTGAGCTACCTGTCATAAGATGGGTTATAGCTGATACATAACATCCTATTTTAATATCTATTGGTGAACTTTTTACCCCAATAGACTTATTTAATATACAACATCTTCAATAATGCTTATTACTTATAATATTTTGTTGATCGACTTGTACTTTCTACCATGGTATCTTGGTCTGTTTGGTATGTCAAATATGACGAGGGAAGTTTATGCTCGGTGATAATGTAATGTCCCCTTTCTAATTTGCCCAAGAACCTTGCCCTGAAATCACAATTGCACAAGATTAGGGTTAGGGTTTACCATATATAGGGTTTTCTTCAATTGTGTAATCAATAATTTGAAATCCTACAACATAGGATTCATTTATAATCATAATGCCATAGTTAGATTTCTTTAGAACAAATAAGAACAAATCAATAGAGTCTAATTTTAACATTAAGGCTACCCATCCATAGAAGTGTAGGATGATTTGATGAGGTGCCCTAGAAACCTCCTACCCTAAGTCCGAGAGCGGATACATTGTTCCCCCTTGGCCTCCTGTGGTTTTAACCATGCTCATGAGGTGGTCTACCTAGCGGAGCCTATACACCATTCCCATTTATCATGCTATCCTTCTCTCCTCTTACGATCGAGGATCCCTTTCTTAGTTATCTCAATAACTAACCCACATAGGCTCAGAGGGAAGATGTAATACCCCTCCAACCCTAACATGTTTTGATATGCCTGTTGGAAGTTAGGGAATGTTGTAATGACTTTTATGCTTTGGTTAATGTTGATGAAAGTATGAATCTGCCTGAGGTGCTTGCCTAATCCATTCTATTCTATTTATAATAACTTTGACAATGGTAAATTTTTCCGGCATATCAGTCATAATTACTTCCTTTGTATGTGTCCGTATTTGTTTTAGGACCTTGATGTTATGTGGTCACCTAGTACATCTATGTGTTTTCTATTACTTGTTCAAGAATATGTTTTCAAACCTCCTTAATGATTGATGCTTATTATTATTATTATTATCATTATTGAAACTAACCTATGATCATAGAATGATTATGTTGTCATGATTATTTCCATCTAATTGGTTATTTCTTCAGTTGTGGATTTTGAATATGAGACTAACCTTGATCATGTGATGGATTATGTTATTCCTAATGCTTATGCATACTTGTGTGTTTATGTCTATGATTGCTTGTATGACTAGGGGCAAAGTTGTAGTTACTCACCTAGTGAGATCCACACAATGTCCCAACCCCTGTCATTGTTTGTATTGTCTTCTATATGCACATGTATACTCGCTTTGTGATGCAGGTTTGCAGGTACCGGGCATCGACTTCACCTGGCTCCACAGGTTTGAGTGTGCCCTCAAATCCTCAATGGTTTTTGTTGCGGAGATAGTACCAAGGTCCCTGCTTGAGTCCTTCCTTTCCATTATCTGATTCAGAAACTTTAGGATTCCTTCTTTGTCATTCAACTGTCAAAGTGACAAACCTTGATTTACCCTTCCCAGTTGGGCATGGTTATGAATAGAGCCTTATGGTCCCTTGCTTTTGGATGTGTGATTTATTTATCCATTTCATTTATGTGTCCTTCTTGGGATGATTCTTTGTTGATCTTTGCTATGCCTTGTTTCACGAATTCATGCTCAATTGGAGTTGTGCTTGAACTAATCTATGGTCAGCAGATGACCTTGCTTGATCTTGTGGTTATCTTAATGTGTTCTTTAGTGATTTTATGCCTTCTTATGGATTGAGGTTTGATGATAAGGCATTTATGTGAGTGTGTGATATTATCTCAATTTAATGCATTATTTGTTGGTATATATAGGTATATGTATACATGTGCACCTGTGTGTGTGTGTATATATATATATACACACACACACACACAGGTGCACACGTATACATATACCTATATATATGAGATATATATGATTGTATTTGTGTTTGTGGTTATTTAATATTTCATGTAAGTAGTTCACATTAGAGTTGTTGTGTGATAAATAATTATGAATATTGTGTATTTATGATATTAGAAACGTTATTGTTATGTGTGGATAATAAATTGTGGTATTTATTAATTAAATCTATTTAATTAATAAATATTAGAATGGTAATATATATATATATATATATATATATATATATATATATATATATATATATATATATATATATATATATATATATATATTGAGTATTAATTGGGTTAATTATATATTTAGAATATTGAATATACCATATAATTGTGAAGGAATAAGGCAATTTAATTTTATTAGATAATACTATGAGTTAATAATACATTATTTATGATAAGGGGGAAATTAGAGTGATAAAATAAATAATGAATAAGTATATTAAATAAAAAAGTAACCATAATATAACAAATCATTTGTTATAAAATGGTTGAACAGGTGGTTCTTCTCGTACAACTCCCTTCACAAGAAATAAATATGGAAAAGAAAATTATTCCTTGCATACAATTCCTGGGAGATGTTTATGGAAGTTTAGAGGAGAGATTTCAAAGAGAGTATGAGAGGTTTTTTGGTGAATATCTATCTTATATTGAGAGGGTAGGAGAAGAATGATCATGGTGAGACTATTGTGACGATATTCCTACGAGTTGGTGGAGTGGAAAGAGTGTCTATTGCAGGGAAGACTCTTCTGGATTGAATTTGCATTGATTTGATCTGTTCTATAGTGGATTTCTGGTATTGAACCTCCCTTGGCTCCTTCAATTGATGATCTCTACGAGACTCCAGGTAAGGCTCAATCCTGGAAAGAGTACTTGCTTTAGAAATGTATATATGTGGGTGTGTATTATTTATTTGTTATATTTCTCTAAAAAGGATCAATGTGAATGTAGAGTGGGTTGATCATTATGTTTTTGTATATATTCTGAGATTATACTATGTTTTGGAACATTACATATTTTCTTACGAGTTTGTAAGATTTTGAATGTTCTTCTTGAATGAGATGATTTTGTGAGTTGAATGCTTTCTTTTATGTATTATCTATGTTGTATTATGATTAAGAGGCATTTTATATCCTTATGGAATAACTTGTGTGAGTTTTGAATGATTTCAGGATGACATTTCGTCATTGCTCCATATGGACCTATTTTTGTTCCCGAATAATTGTGCACCATTATTAGATGTTTTGGGTTTGTGTATTATTGTTCTTGGAAGGGAATTGATATCTCAAATGGGTCTTCCTCAGATTCCACTCCCAATGCCTATATTTTGCCCAGTTTTAGCCATGAATTCAATATGTCTTGCACTTCCTCAAAAAAACTCAGTCCAGAGCCAACTGTGCAACTTTGGGCACCAACTCCCATGACTAAGTGCGCAGCTTGAAACCCCGAGTGCGCAAGACCTGGCCCCAAGTGCGCAAGACAATTCCAAGTGCACAGGTCTTCCAGAATGTCAGTTTTCGGGTTAAATTGACGTCTAGGGGTCCTATTCGCAACCAAAGGCTATTAGGGTTTTATTTTTGACTCAATTGATCTATGATTTCATTGAATATGGTTTTGATATCATTTATGGTACATTTTGATGCCTCCATATGCATTTTGAAGCATTTCGAATGCCAAATTAGGGTTTAGGGTTGTCTAGTGGACTAGGGACAACCAGTGATCACCTAAACCCAATCAGATGATACTATGAAGTTATAATGGCATGCTTATTGTTGTGATAATGTTTCTTGATGATTTCATGACATTGTTTGTGGGTAGAGAACCTAGGTACACTAGGTGAGTGGCTCACCGTGGGAGTCGAGGTCCTAAGTGGCTACCAGGGTAACTCACTGATGAGTTGTCTTAATCAAGTGATAACCTAAATAAATGAAATGGGAAAGGAGGGAGTAACACATTATAAAAGATTGATGTGATGCCTCGCTCATGACGCTAGTGTTGGTACCAGCAGGTACAAACTAGGAATGGGATTGGGAGAAGGTGACTAGAGATGGCATGATCGAACAACCTTGTCTCCACGAAAGGTGTTCAGTTCCGCATGTGCCTACTTAGGGGTCGGGGTCCAAAGTTGACCACCAAGATAACCCAAGGGGTGAGGGCTATGCGATGACACTCATCTAGCATGTAGCCTAGAGTTCCTACACTTGTTTTCTTATGCCTCTGGTGGTCCTGTTTTGACTTGTTGTCTTTTGTGATTCATGTTTGTTTTGTGGAAAGCGTTTAAGCCACCTTAGGTAAGTCTTAGTTGTTACCTCTTGTGTAGGCCTTGGTTTCTATCTCCTAGCTCGGGGGAGTGGGCCTATTGGTCCCATGTGGTTGGGTGGTTAATCTTTATTATATGAGGTCATGTTCGTGGTCTTATGGATAATCCTTGCACATGTTTCTTCCCAGATTTGCAGTTGAAGACTTTACATTGTATCATGTATCATTTTTAGATGTATTTGTGTAACTGTAATGATGTAAAGTGATTCAAAGCAATGTAATGGGGAATGGGTAGTTCTAAGTGAAATGAAAGGGAAAGATTATGCTCTAATTTGTATATGTTACAAGCATTAAATGAGTGGGTTATGTTATTTGTTATTCTCTTATGTTACCCTTCTATAAAATGAACTTAGGTATAGAAAGTTAATTCTACTGCTTGCTCGTATTTTATGAACGTAGACCTAGATTATGTTGAGGTATTGAAAGAAGTAAGATTTATTAGTAAATGATCAAGAAGAGTATTATGAAATAGTTGATCAATAAATGAATTTGTGAGGAAATTAACCGATATGCTTTCAATAAAGTAAAATGGTAATTTGACTAGCAATGTTAGATAAATGATTTCGTTATAAGAAGGAAGTGATAGGAAATGATAGAGTAGTAAGGAAATTTCTAACTAATGGATAGCTATGGAATGAGAATTGAATTGTTAGGAAAGAATAAATTGTTATCTTTTGATTTGATGTGAAATTAGATAGTCACTTAGTAAATGGATTAGTTACAATAGATGGTTAACTTATGATTATGGAAAGAATGGACTAGGAACATTTATTTGGTGCATTAAAATAAAACTAGAGTGATTTTATTTCATGTCTTAATGAATGATGATCTCTACCCTAGTGTTGAAGTGAAACTGATATAAAGGATAGCTTATAGATGTGTATGATTAGTTATGAAATAATGACTCCAGTTGATAAATCAAATAATGATGATAGGTGATTGACTTATGGGATAGTAACACATACCTTGGTGCATTATAAAGAATGTAAAGCCAATAATTCAATATGTATCTCTTAAAGGTGAATAGGTTAATCAATGTTGCTTGAGTAGCGATGTTAGGGAACCTATGAGGACTTAGGTTGGATAGTAATCTTGCATTCAGGTTTTGAAAACAAGTGCTTATCTATGTAATAGAGTTGATGCATATTGTATTAAAAAAAAAATCACTCATATCTTTTAGTGGTTTGATGGCTTGTCCTCCCGGGTTCCCTAGCGGGGCGTTACAGAAGATTGCAATAGGGTGCCCTCAACTCAACTCTAGGCCCATGAGAGGAATCTTTGTCCCCCTTGGCCTCATGCAAAACTTAACCAATCTCATGAGGTGGTGTACCTAGTGAGGTGGTGTCCCCCCTCCTTGTATTAAAATTTTGAACTAGAAAGACAGAGAAACAAAATCTGAAACACAAAATTACACAAGAACCGATGACACCAGAATTTCTCCTGGGAAAACCCTCCACTTGAGGGTGAAAAACCCAACCATACTAAACATTGATCCTTTATTAAATGCTCAAAAATCAAATACAATGTTCTCAAGCTTAATCAAGAGATAAAATAACCAGTGATTGTTAACTCTTAAAAAATCAATCAATATGCCTTATTCACAGATCAAACACACCTGTTGCGCATATGCAAAACATACAATGATTTAAGGTATCTCACATATACTACAGATAATGAAAATGATTTCCACAACAAATTGATCATGCCCAGATCATGCAAATAATTCTGAACCATAAATAGTGCTTGTTGTAGAAGATATGATCACCTTCTACCGTCACCAAAATCACTAACTTCACATACGCACAAGTCTCGTACCATTATGCCTATAGAATCACCACCACCGGTTCTATCAACACACACAGGTATATACAATTGATGCTAAAACACCGTTAGAATAGACTTTGTCATAGTAACACAGAGGGACACACCTGTTACAATACAACAAATTGTTGGTAGTAAAGATGCCAAGATACTAGAGGGGGACCCAATAACAATTTTCTCTCTTCAAATGATAATGTCGCACACACGTCCTTGAATCATAACGGCACACAGAGAACTCTAACTATACATCACACCGCCCAGAAAGATAATAATGGCATGTAGCCAAAGAGACACGACATGAGGAATTATGAACACCCGACAACAGTTACTATACATGTCATTTGGAATATGAACAAAGACACACGGTCTCAAGCTTTTAATCAAACCTTTAATATGAAACAAAAATAGGTAAACGATCACCGCATGATCATTGTCAGAGAACATGAACGACTCCACGAAGCTTACAACTTGAAGACGCTTCATTATAGACGGTGGCGGATATGAAGAGCCATTTCACCTCTAACATAACAAATACACAAATCGAACTAAAATAGGAAGAATGTGGTAGCAAAGTAGATCACAAAGCTACATCTGCTTCTATCTCATACGCACAATCAGCAAGTCATTTGCAGAAGCCAAGTGCAAAACCTCTTGAAGAGAAGTCGACAAAGATAACAGAAGAATAGGAATAGTTCACCAAAAAACACTCTGATAAAGCTTGAGAACAATATAACATCAACAAGGAAAATAACAGGCCCATCACAGGTACGAATGATGTCTCCTGCTGCTACAAAACATTAACACCTTGCACTTCCTTTCCTTCCCTAATATGGTTGATTATTGTAGGTGTATGATATTGTTAATTGTATAGATATAAATATACATTTACTTGCATATGTTTATTATAAGCATATAGATATGTTAGAGATAAAGTCTGCAAAACATATCAACGTTCACATCCATTTAAATATGCACAAGGAGAACAATTACTCCTTCATACCACAATGACTAGAGGTGTTACTACAACTTGATATGTTATAGATGATACTGTTGTTTGATGATTCTCTTGCTACTTATTTATTGTTCTCTGTTGTCTTACCTCTGCTGAACATATGTTTTCTTGCTGTTGATCGATTGTGTCCTCTTGTCCTCCTTGAATGTTGGGCAATGTCTTTTATACTCCATCAGGGTTTGAGGGTTATGATCTTCCTCAAGGTTGTGACAATTGGAATGAAAAGTGTCCCTCCTCTGCTAACTATATGTCATTTCATGACTAAACCACTCCTTCATTTTATTATTGTTTATTCTTAACTTATCCTTAATTTCATCTTAGAAGTGATCGCTACTATTAAGGGAAGAGGATTGATCCCCTCAAAGCAAATACCATAACTGGCTGGTAATATCCCCGACTTACTGAAGATGGGCAACTATAGCAAGTTTTATGATTAATGAAATTGTAAAATTTTACGTGTAAGACACTTTCAAATTACAGGATTGTTGTTCATCTGATGTCAAATCGGGACCATGACACAATTGTTGTTGAATGATTGATAATTGTATGAATGGTTGATTGACTGAATGAATTATTTTGACTATATGATTTGAGGTATTGGTGAGTGATGATTAAGAGATTGTTGATTAGACGATTGATGAATGATGATGTAATGATGTAATGAGTGTTGGTTTAGTATATTGATGAATTGAATGAATGCAGATTAGATAGAGTGGTTTGCTGATTGGTTGTTTGCTTGATTTCATAATTGATGATTGCCTTTGTGGATTCATGAGTGATTATTGATAAGTGATCCTTAAATGATTGGAATGATTTTTATTCTTCATTGGAGAGAGGGTCACACCTTTCATAAGGCCTGAGTCACCACCCTAAATCACTGCCCTTTGAGAGTAATAACTTATCTCCCAAATTGATCTATCTTGGATGTCCTCCTCAAATGAACTCTTCTCCCCTTTATATCTTCTAATGTGAGGGAGGGTCACACCTCTTCATTATGTCTATCCTTTGAGAGAGTCACAACCTTTCATGATTACCACCTTTTGAAAAAGTCGCAACCCTTCAGCATTTCTACCATTTGAGAGAGTCACAATCCTTCATTATTATGACACTTTAAGAGAGTCACTTCCTTATTCTCATCCCATTCCTTTCTTTTCACATTAGTCCTTCTTTAATTTCTATGCTTCCTTCTTTCTTCCTTCCTCCTTTGGTATCTTACCTTAGGATCAGATATAATATACTAAGTTGATCAATCTTTTCTTTTCTCTCTTCATGATGATCATTGAGAAGGATCAATGACCTCCTTATAGCTTTCAACTTGCAAAGATCACATCCCTCCAAAACGATTAGACGCCACTTGTCATCCCTCTTCACAACAATATCGTTTAGTGTCTTAATCATAGTTCATGACTTTTCAAGCTTGATAATGTTTATGATGATATAATCGCTGCTCACTTATTCCTTAATTGCGTACTCTTCACTAATCATTTGATCAGTCATCTTCTCCTATGAATCGACATTTCTAATGTTAAACACCTGAAAATGTTGCCAATCGGTTTGGTAACTGTTGATGCAAGTTTTGTTCCACTTACACATGCAGGACTAAACACTCAATGCTTCAAGAAACATAGAACATTAAACCCTCTCTTGAATAAAGTCATCTCTTATGCTAAGCTTTGCAATGAAGATCATGAAATGACTCCAAGGTTCCTTACACCTGTGGATGTCTAACTCAGTTGAAATGATGTGATTTGTTGGTTAATCACTTATGTGGGCTTATGTAATTCATTCAAGGATGTCAACTTACTTGCACTTCTAAAGATTTGGCTTCACAATGTGCAATAAAAATATAACCATGATTTATATCACTTCCAACTTTGCTCTTCATCTTCTACTATCTAGACTACTTCTACTTCTAACTATGGATGGGAAGACTAATGGATGGACTAGGACTCCTACCAAATGGAGGCTTCACTGCGACTTCAACTCCACCCAATGCAAAGCTTCAAAGGATCTCAAATGGCTTTCATATCAACACCTTCCCCTTAACCCAACTTAGAGTACAAATCAAGGATCCAATGCAAATTGAACTTGAGCACGACTACTAGATTACCACACAAGGCACCTTTGCATCTACAAGGAGCTAGTGACCTAGTTTTATAGAGTCAACCAATCAAACATCCACCAATATCACCACACAATCTATCTAGTTTTACTCTTACTTTAACAACTTTGAAATAAAATCCTATTTTAATTGAGAAAAGTAAGGAACCATGCAAATACACCAAAATGATCATGTATATCCACCATGCAAGCCACAACAATGAATAGAGACCAATTTTGATAGTATTTTTGCAACAATTTTCCAACATAACTCTCTTTACAAATGAGAGCAAATGGCCTTATATAGAGGCTCAAGTACAACGAGTGGCCAAGATTAAGAGGCGAAAATCTGAAATCAAGGGCCTAGATTACATCCCATAAACCCTAATTAGGGTTGCCATAATTACAACCAATTACATGAGGGCACCAAACTTGTGGGCCAATAAGAAAATTACAATAATTTTTCAACCAATGAGGACATATGACACTTGGCATGATATGATTGCACATGCTTGAAAGAGGAATATTTTGATTGGAGGAGACAACCAACTGCCACCCCATCATCCTTATCCTTTTATTTGATCTTTTGATGAAGGGAAGATATCCTTTACATCCTCAACCTTGTCCACCTCTTTCCATGAACACCCCTACCAACCTGCAAGAGCATGCCTACCAACTAGCAACAACACCTCTACCAACTTAAGTCCTTATGGCACTCATTGCCATGTCTTTGAACTTGCTTTCTTGTACTTGTACATTTGATGTCTTGATCTTGAAATGGTGAAGCCTTCATGTACTTGAATCTTGAATTTGCCCTTGATCTCGCCTTGAACTTGGTGTGACTCCCTTGCCACTTGAGAGACTTGAACCTGAACCTTGCATCCTTCTTCCTGTCAACCCTACCAAGTTGCGAGAGGGCCTTCACCAAGTTGCAAGAATTCCCCCGCCAACCTAAAAAAAGGCAAAGAAACAAGTCACTCCATTTCATTTGATAAAATATTGCCAATAAAAATTTGAAAATAACATTTGATCAAGCTAATTAGGATTATCATTGCATTTCATTCAACTAACTTGCCCAATCACAAAAACATGAACTTATCCACATGATCTAGGCAAAAAACATGTTCAATGGATGTAACTTGATGCCATAGGAGCTGGATAAATGATGTCAAGATTGCAATGCACCAACTCCAAATTCGGATTTGCTTAAATCTTTGATTTTCTAGGCACGAAGAAGATGAGAATTTCTCAAAAGGTAGTTGAAAATGAATGCCAAGATGATGTCTTCAAAACCCCAAGACCAATTTGTCACCTCTAGAAGCCTTCAAACTTGAGAAAATTGCATGAAAATGGCCAACAAAATCCTCAAAACAAAATAGCCCAGGGCTGGAAATGCATTTCCAGAATTTGTAATCATAATATTTTCTCTTGGAAACGATGAGAAATGATGCCCAAACGCCTTTCAAATACCCATCTAATTGCCCAAAATGGATGACTTGCTTGGGGGAAAAAGAAATAAAATTAATCACATCCCCCTAGATAAAATTCACCTCAATTAATTCCAGCCCTTGATAAAATTGGATCGATTGGAATTTGGGCCAAAATTATAATAATTAAATTTCCTTGAATTTTAAAATCTCTCTCAACTGAAACTTGCAATCATGGGCCCCAAAATTGCATCAATTTTAACAAAATTATGGATTTAAATTAGCCAAAACTGAAATTGGCATAGGCCCCAAAATTAAAATTTGAAAAAATGATCATGTAGGCCCCTAATTAAGTTTTAAACTCTCCCAATTGTGGACCCAATAACTTGCCTTGAATTTCACACCAATTAAGCCTTAAAATACATCAAATTTAGCACACAAAGGGGCCCCCAAATTAATTTTGAATTTCACCTTGGCATTGAATTTTAAATGTAAGATGGCCTCTCAGATTTTTTAGTTTTTTAAATTACAAATTGGCATCAATTTTGCATTGAAATTTAAAATGACATTGATTTTTTAAATTGTACAATGGTTTTCCAATTGCATTGATTTATCTTGATTTTTTAAATGGCATTGATTTTAAATTATAAATTGGCATTAAATTTTTCTTGGAAAATTATATATAGAATCCAGCCCAAAATATCATTTGAAAATAAAAAACATTTAATGGGCCATTTTGAAAGGAAAATTTGCCAAGCATAAGGGTTTTGCCATTGAAATTGCCAAATTGCCAAGTTGATCTCTCCATCTTGCACAATCACCTCTACCAACTTGCAACACCACTTCTCCCAATTTGTAATAATTTGTACAAGCCCACTTGCCAAGTCGTAAAGACTTGCTTCCCAACTTGTAAAGACTTGCCTCCCAACTTGTAAAGACTTTCTTCCCAGCTTGTACCGTTTTATCTCCTTCTTGCAAATTGCAATTTTCTTTAGCTAAAATAATTTTCTCAATAATAATAATTCCCCTTGGCTAAAAGAAAATTATTTTCTCATGTTGATCTTACCATTTTGAAATGTTGAGCTTCCATCAAGTAAATTGAAATTTTGCCAAGATGGAAGAGCACTCCTACCAACTCGCAGGATCCCTCTAAACAAACTGTGAAAAGTGAATATTAAAATTATAATTTTCACACTTAGAATTTATATTTTTCAAAAATTATTTTATCAAAATTGCATGATTAAATTGCCCAAATTGATCTATCCATTTTCCATAATTTGCAAAATTTCGCCAAATTTCCCAAAAATTTTATAAGTCCATGAAATTTAGATTTTACTTGCAAAAATATTTCAAGTCAACAATATATTCAAAATCGATTCTAAATCCAAATCTTTAATTTGGATTTGCAAGCAAAAATCATCTCACTAGAAAACTGAAATATAGACTCAGCCAAAATCACAATTTTCATCGTTTTGCAATCAAAAACCAACCTCTTCACACCAAAAATTCTCACTGCTCAACCTCTCGAATCATCTCCAAATTTTGCAGGCCACTTCAAACTCTCCTTTAACATCACCAACCTGGGAGAACTGTCAAAACACCTGCTAAAGCAAAAAGAGAGGGTCCCCATTTTCAATGGGCCGATGGTGTGAAAAAACTCACAACAGTAACTAACATTATTCTTTTGCGTTGGTAATCGATGTCTTCCATATTCAAATTGTATGCAATCATTCTTTACTCCAGATGTCATCTTATCCTTTAACTATGACTCAATGGATAGTCTCAGTCTTCACATATTCGATATATAGTTTCCTCATCTATCATTCATAAACAATTGGATGTTTGTTTTCAGATGCATAAACTGCCACGTCATAGTTTCTCCTGATAACCTGTGCTGCTTTTTATATGTTGATTGCCATAATCTCTTCATTCCAATGCCTGAACACATTGTGTGTGTGTGTATTGCTGACACTTGTGTTGTGAGGATAATACTAGCTGTATCAATACAGTCAATCTCTCCTTTTGTCATGAATTAAGCCCTGTCGTTCATACAATAGTTGTTTTCCAAGGGTCGTCATCTCTGTGTACCATGATCAAGTCCTTAATGGTATTAACGTTGCTGTTGAGTGCTGCCGTTAATATTAACATTTCCAAATCATCCATTAGATACTTGATGCATACCACCTAAGATTCTTCATGGTGCTGAATGTTTATCTTTCTTGTATTTGTTTCTCAAATTGACTGCAATTGATTGCACCTTACCCCTTGTAGTTAATTGTTCTTTTTATTACTAAGTTTAAATCTTTAATTAAAACTTATTGTAATGTTTATCGATTCTAAAGGTCTTCAGGTCTGGAATGTGGACATTACAGATAACCTCTAACATTCTACCTTTTGCAGGTAGGGACCCGACAAATAAAAGCTCCTGCTCTAGCTATTAAAAAACAATTGCCTCAAAGCTTATACTTGAAATGGTAAACCATCTTCACAACTTAGGGGAGATTTCTATAGAAGTTAAACTTTGAAACACCCCAATTCCATAACATGTAGTTGAGATCATAATTCTACCATCTATGGATCATACCAAAACCGACAAACAATTCATTGTACAGAAATCAGAAAACAAAACCCTAGAAACCAGTGCAAATCTCTGCATTTTAAACCTACTTTTAGAAAGAGTTACAATTCCAAATTGACTTATGTTCAGCGTCCGATTCCCTATCTTAAGGAGCAGGTTTAACAGAACTCATATTATAAAATCAAGCCATGAAAAAATTTCTTATTGTATAACAATCCCTGAAACCACATAAATCACACAACCATACTCTTGAGAAACTTGATTCTGCATCTTAGACGAATTGTCCCACATCCCAATTGAATTATTCAAAAGCTGATATTCCTTACCTTAAAAGAACGACCAAGTGGAGCACAAGACACGATAAAATTTCAAGACTTCGCTAGAGACAACTGCATATAATTCACCTCAATTGCACCTAATAGAGGCAACAAACAGAACTCGAGAAGGTATACCTCTTTGAAGCGAATAATGTTAGGATGGCATAACGAACGGTGGTTTATGATCTCTCTCTGCACATTCTCATCTATCTGATAAACCCAGCCACAAAAACAAATTAAATTTAGGTGTAAAAACAGGAAAGACGAATGAAAGCCTTCAGAGAGAGAAAAATGGAAGTAAACCTTTTCGCCTCTCTCAATGTACTTAACAGCAACGAGCTCCTGGGTGAGTTTGTCGCGCATCAAGCGTGCAACACCGCAATTGCCATACCCAATATCTCTAACAAGCTCGTACCGGTCACTGTCGTGCATAATGGGCATTTCCATTGCCATTGATGAGCCGGATGCTCCACCACCAAAATTCACTCTATCCATGGTTTACTCTATCGATTAAATTATCACCCAAGTGAATATGTTTTGCATTCCTCTTATACAAATGGCATCCACCTGCAACCCAAATTTTGGGCAAACTGAAAAGAAACCAACATTTTTTTTCTTAAAACTTGTTAAACTTCAAACAAAAACCCCTATGTGTGATGTTTACTATTTTTACAGTTTTGACCTGTGGTCAGTCAAGTACGTTATGTTGAAATAGCCGTGTAATTGGAGTAAGGGATCAAAGGAATTGAATGGGAAGCAGCATCCATCGCTATTTGAGGAAGAAAGGCCAGAGAAGATATTATTAAAGGAGAAAAATAGGATATGAACAGAGCAACAAATCTGCTGTGAGACATAAAAGAACTGCAGTTGGAGAAAGAAATAAATTCAATCAGCCAACAACTCACCCACTACCTCCCGACGGTAACGTGAAAAATTAATTTACTTTGCGAGTAGCTGGGCACGAGATTTGATTCTATGGCATCAATCCACAAGAAAACCCGTAGGCAATTCAATTTCAATTTGTATTTATTGAACTAGCATCAAGTTGTATATCTATGTAATTTTATATATACTAGTATTAGTATTATAGTATAAGATATCTATAATTTTTATTTTTTTTTAATGAAAGTCTTTATCAATTATTATTAACTAAAAAACCATAGAAACATTAGAGTAATGGGAGAAATGGACATCTCTCTTGCAAGTCACATGGGTAGAGCTCAAAAACAAAGAACAACTAGTCATATGGGTAGAGCCCAGAATCAGAAGAGATCAAAATAAGGGCCTAGCCCTAGAGAGAAACATATTCAAGCAGCTAATGTTGTAGCTGAAGGAGGCGGTGGGCCTGGTTCGTCTTTCCTCCCCCACCCCAAATCTTGAGCTGGTTTAGGGTTTGATAGAGTCTAGCCGTTTGCAATTTCATCTTCATTGTCTTCACGTCAAGGAGAAATGGCTTGCGCCAACCTGGAAAAACCTTTATCTAAAGAAGATCAACCCAGAGGAAGATCATGTGAAGGCCAGCCATCATTTGTTAGCAGAGCTTGAGGAGAGGCAGAAGTAGGAGCCTAAGCGGAGGAAGAGCCTTGAAGGCGAGGTGGCCTTGTGGAATCTCTGGGTAAAGCATCCCATCGAGGTGAAAATATATCCATAATTTTTTTTAAATAACTTTAAAAAAAACTATGAAAACATATCATATTTTATTTCTAAGCTATTCCTTATGAAAATAAAATAATTTATTTTTATTCATGTAAAATCTTTTAAAAATATCTCATTATTTTTATCTATAATATCTTCTATTTTTTAGCTATAATATTAACTTAAAAGTCACTATTTAATGGGTTCAGACGGGCTACTTGTAAAATAGACAAAATGGAGGTTAGATGGGAAACCACAAATGAAAGATAGATAAAAGCTAATTTTGATGGGGCTTCTAGAGGCAAACCAAGATTGTTCAAAGGCAGTTGTGTGATTAGAGATTGGGAGGGTTATCTATTCGTTTGTGGATCTTTAAAATTGGTGTGGGGAATGAATAATAAAGCAGAGTTTTATGCAATGTTAGCAGGAAATATGAGGGATATAGACCAGAGTTCTCTTCCCAAAAGATCTATGCTTTTAGATTCTATTAACCCTAGATTAAGTTCTATTAAGGTGTTAAGGGAAGTATTTTCCTAGGGTAAGTGCACTAAGATGGTGTGCAAAAAAGTGGCCACCTACCCCAAAAAAAATTCCACAACATGCTTAATGCAATTAGGTTACCATAAATTCAAATAACTCGATCATGCTTAGGTTCAGGGATTTCTAAGCCTAGAAAAAAAAAAATTTCAAAATAAAACCACAATCGAGGTTTTTAATATTTAAAACCCCTATAGTGTTTTATACATAGATAAGTTTTTGACAACGGTTGACTAGGTCATTTTAACCCTCTGTCGCACGGTGAAAATGACAATGAGGAGTGAAAATGAGCAAAACACATTCGTGTTCCTTGCAATATAATAAATTTCCACCATGACACGTCGTCGCACGAGTTAGTATACGTCAAATAATGCATTTTTATGTTTGAAATCTAATTGTAATAATAATTTTTTGATTGATTTTGTTACTTTTTTTATAAATTCATGGTAGATTCTCAAAACATTGCCCCCTAACAAAACACACAACAACAAGAACCTAAAGATAGAAACCCTCTATGTCCTCCAATAAATCCTATACAAACCACATAGGAGGATTTATTAAATCAATTATCACAAATTCAACTACAATTTCTCAATTACTAAGTAGGTTGAGGACCTCTGAGCATGAGTATCATTCATCCTTTGCAACAACCTTAGAATCAATGGCCAATAATACCAAGGAAGCTTCCAAACAAGTTACAAAATGGGGTACATATAAGGATAGATGTCGTGTCTTTTATGCTACTAGGTTGTCATATGATGGGGTGGAAATAAAATTGATAAGTAAAGCAGATATATGTGCTCTTTTCACTGACTCTAAAAGCAATGAGACCTTACCTCTTGAATCAAATAGGTTTCCTATACATTGGTGCAATCATGTCAGGATAAAAAAATAATATTTAGGATAGGTGGTATATGGTCTTCGTTCAACCACCTTGTAACAAATATGAGGTTCCATTATATTTTTTTGAGGAAACTATATTGTGAGTTTATCCTCAATGAGTGGTCAAACTATTTTGACATGAGGGAGTTCTAGGGTAGAGGTGGAGGCTCTTCCTAGGATAGACCAAGGGCTTGAAGGTTACTAGACCCCCAAAATTGCATGCCTCTAGCTATTAAGCCTAGGGTTCACATCATGGTCCCAGTAGCCCTGAAGGAATATATAAAGGTATAGACTCTTCAAGCGACTACCTCATTGATTGATGTCATCATTCAGCATGACACACAATTATCAGAGCCTCTTGGACCACATAATACTTCAGCAGTTGCACCACCAGGCTCCAGTGATCCCATCTATCATTAGTATCCCAGCTGTCAGCATATATGTTCTCGAATAGATAACAATGCCCATGCAGATGGTTCCACATCCCATTTGTGTACACGCTATGCGGCTAGATGTCAAGTTGACACTACAGGGGATGTGGCTCTCACAGATGACTTAATCAATGTGGTGTTTTCTAGTGAAGAGTAGATGCAAGTGTGTTGATTTTTATTTATAACATTTTATTTACTAATCATTTAAAACTTATAAAAGTAAAAAAAATCATTTATAGATCAATTTAAACTGATACGTGAACATTACACATTTCAAGATGCAAAAGATGGTGGTAGTACATTGTTGCGTATTCCTTTCACTTCTAGTGCACTTGTAGCTTTGACGCCAAAGGTAAGATATGTATAACATGTTAAAATAGAATAATACCTTAAATGCAAAATATTTTTTGATAATATATACTAACTCTATAATATTTATTTATTTGGTGTTTGATAGGGGTTCTTAGGTGATCAGATTTCCTAGATCAATGATGTCACACTTTCGATCATTGACTTTGGCTATGGTGTCATATTTTGCACACCTCTTATTTACAATTTTTATTTAATATGTAAATCATTTAAATTTAGATTTGTTAATTTATATTTAATATTATATATTGATATCTCTTATGTGAATTTTGTTTCTCTTAAGGTACCCCACCTATGTCTAAGAAATCTCATGGGCGAAAGACATCCTCGAGGACACCTAAACGTCAAAAGGTAATAGGACACAATTTTAATTGACACAATTGTTTTAAAAGATTAAATAATTTATTCAAGCATGATCTAGAATTAATTTGTTCAAATGCATTATGATTAAACATGTACATGTTGATTGATATAGTCTTTTTTGTCTCTTTATATAAAACAACAAATGGGGTTTACAAAATTAATGAATCCACCTAATATGCTAGAGGTTGAAGAGAGGGAAGTGGTATGTATGTCTATTTTATTTTCTTAAGACCCTCAATTGAGATTGTAAATCCCAAATGCACTCTCTTCTTCACACAGTTGCATTTATCCATATTTAACAATAATTTATATTCTCTCAAGCTCTCAAAAACTCTACAAACATGTATCAAACCATCTTTGAAAGTTTTACTATAAATTAAAATATCATCTTGATAGACAATGAAAAAATTATCTAGAAATTTCTTCAATACTTCATTCACTAAAATCTTCGTGACAATGGACACATCTTCATTAAAAATATTGAGTACCCTCTTTAAAAACAACTATGAATATCTTATAACAGTGAAGAAGCATGATGACCAAGATCTTACTCAATAAAGGAAACTTCATTGTCATGAAGCAAACAATAAAAGAAAGTATTTGGGCATTGAGCTCTAAATGGAACCCCTTTTAAAACATCTTCTTCTTCAATGAAACCCACTATTCATTATGGTAATTTGTTGTTATGATGTTGAACTAACTGCTTATTTACTATAATTGTTGCTACCTTCATCAAAGAAGTTGTTCATGTTGGCATTATGATGGATTTTGGTGTTAAGATGCAATGTTGATGTTTAGGGGTTTTTCATTGATGGCAACTCTATTGGTTCTATCAGATGTGATGAATAAGTTACAGATACCGATTGACTAGATGGATATGTAAAGGAAAAATAAGCTAAGTGTTTTGACTGGTAAGCATGAAGATAGTAACAGAGAATGTTTTGCATGGCGGTCAAGATAGACGACACTTTGGGTGGTGAGATTATTCCTAGTGGGTTACCAAGGTCAGATAACTACAATTCTACAACCGCAACTGATAACTCAATGTTTTGGGTAAGTTAGTATTTTGGTGATATGATAAGTGTGAACCAATTGTGCTACCGATTGGTTTTTGATGATCAGACGATTGAGGAAGTTGATTTTTGGGCCGACATGTTAATATGTTTTGGGTAATACATTTTGGGTCCACATGTTAGTTATGGTTGGCACGACTTTCCATAAGTTAGGTCAATATTGTGGACCAAATTGTAAAACATTTTTCAAGTCTTAACTGACTTATGAACAATAGTATAAAGGTGAACTAAATCACATGATTTAGGATTGCAATCATGAGTTTGGTTGTTGTGATCATAGATAGAGGCAATACAGTGTGTCAGAGTTCATAGTTTGCAATGGATCTGACAGACAAGCAGTGTCATTTCCAGATCATCTATTTGAGTTCAGTGTTGCTAAATCCTTAATCTAAGGTGGACTTTAACAGGTCTTTTTGTATAAATCCTTTAATAGAGTAACTTCTTAACTGAAGCTCTAAATCCTCTTGCAAGGTAGACCCTAACAGGTCTTTTGGTACTTCTAACAAGGTACTAGTCACTCCTAATAGGGTAAACCCTTAATAGGTTATTGTAAGCTCCTAATAGTGCAACTCTTATTACTATAGTGAAGAGATTCGTGGGTCTCATCCCCACTGTGGTTTTCTCCCTCTTACAATGGTTTCCACGATAAAAATAGTGGTGTTATGTGTTATGCTTTGTGAATTCTTAAACTCTGTAATTTCTATGTGATAGTTGCATTTGCTTGTTTTATTATTTGGAAGCTATTAATAATCATAATCAATTTGCTAGTTGAATTGGTTCATTACCTATATGCACTTATTCACCCGCCCCCCCCCCCCCCCTCTCAGTGCCTCCTATATCTAACAATTGATATCAGATCATAGTTTCCTATAAGAAGCCTAACAACTTGGGAGAGATCATTGAGGAAGATACAGAATCCTATAGTTTTGGAAACTTGCAGAGGCTTTAAAGACATGATTGAGAAACTCAAAGATCATTTGAAGAAATCTAGGGCTAAAAGACAAGAACTTGTTGAACAATTAAATGAAAGTCAATACATAATTGAACATTTGTCTGAATAGAGTGGATCTTATGAATCTGAGGTAGAAGTTATGGTCTTGGAGAATGAGTTGTAAGCTAAGGACAACAAGGATATGCATAGGGAGCTAGAAAAATTGAAGCAAGAAAAGAAAAACATGAAAAGATAATTGGAGAACTTTGGAATCAGAATAGGTCAGGAGATAGAAGCAAGGAGAACAAGAAATGAAGAAAAGAGGGTTGCAAAAGATTATCTCAAAGCCAAAGATGACACCTTAAAAGAAAATATGGAAGAATTAGTCACATCTCAGAAAGAAGATGATGTTTTGCATGAACACCTAGATGATACAAATGAAGAAAATACCAATACCATAAGAGAAAATGAGAATCTGAGAAAAGAGAATGAAAATTTGAAAGGAGAACTGAAGGTTTCCAATGACTTGTTGGACAATTTCAATAAGAGTTCTCCTAAACTTGATGAAAAACTCTCAAACCAAAGGAGAAACAATGAGAAACTAGGTTTAGGGTTTTCAAATTTGAAGTCGGTGAGTCATCTGGTACAAAGGAGATCCATGCAAAAGGAGAGTCGGCACCTAAGGTGAACAACAACAAAGCTAGTAAGAGGAATTACATACCAATATGTTTCAATTGTCACAAGGTCATATTGCTAGTGTATGTAGATTTAGACCTATTGGACCTAATAGACCCAACACACCTATTCCTAGATCTGGAAATTTTTATGGTAGATCTAAAGGTTACAATGTTAGATCTAATATCTTTCATGGTAGCTGATATCATTTCAAGAAGTATGGTCATAAGGCTAATGAGTACAGGGCCAAAATTAATAATCAAAGGTCATATGATTGTTAGGAATGAATGCTAAATGTTTGGCAGCCATTCTGTAATAGTTGTTGTTTCATTCATGACTATGATTGTCATTGATGTCAACACAGTGATTTACCGGAGACTTGCAGAGAAGCAGACAGAGTTTGAATTAGCGCACATGGGATATTGCAGTTGGAGCTATGCAATGTTGAGGATATACTCTTTGATATGTTATATGTCTATGGTTAAGATCATAGATAGTAATTCATTTATTCATGGAAGTTATGAGCATTTTGGTGGAAGCAGTATTGAGGCAGTGTTCCTGAGTAGCGGTTTGTGGAAATCAGATGATATCTCCTAATCGGGATGGAATCTAGTTTTACGCAATTAAAGGGAAGTTGAAGACACATTTTTAGTGATGTGGATGATAGTGTAAACTTTGAGGTCGCACGAGTGAAGAATTATTGTATTTGGAAGCTGACAGTTTTGTGTAATTTTGATGTAGCATGTGGAAACTTTTATTTTGTAATTGTATGTCGACTCATTTGTAATTACTTGAGTGTGGTATAAAGGAAGGAATGTATTTCCTTTTTGTAAGGAAGTGGTATGTAGTAGTAAGTATTTTTTATGTGGAAGTAGCGATTATGTGTGATGTTGTATGCATGAAGTGAAGAAAAGAGCTAAGTATGAAAGCGAATTGTGAAGGAAGACATGCGAAGTACATAGATCTGAAATTGAGATTTGGTGTAACAGTGAGTGTAGTTTGACACAGTCATAGAAGAGGTAACATATTATTCTATTGAGTAATACAAAGATTATTTGGATAGTATGTTCAGTGATCTTACCTTGAAGTTGTTTGGGCAGTGGGTCCTTCTGTCTTCCATAACTCTTAACAGGGTTAGAATCTTTTAACAGGGATTCAAAATCTCCTAACAGGGATTCATATGTATTGAATGTATTTCATAAGACTCCTAATAGATTCCATCATTTCACAAGGAATATTCATATTAGTGCATCTTTTGTGGGCATCATTCCCACCGGGGTTTACTCTTTGATTAAGAGGTTCCCTAGTCAACATATCTTGTGTCATTATGTTATTGTGTATGAATATCTTTCTATGGTTGGTAATTATATTGCTTACATGGTTTAATGGTGTTGAAGTTGATAAAAGTTATAATTATTTGATAACTAATTCACCCCCCCCCCCCCCCCCCTTCTTAGTTATCTTGGTGGACTTTACTTTCTAACAATTGGTATCAGAGCGGCAGGTCCTTGAAAAAGAAGTTTAACAACTTAAGGAGATCCATGGCGAATTTCAGGAAAGAAAGCCCTAAGTTTGATGGAATAAATTTTGACAGCTAGAAAGAAAAGATGAAGACACACCTACTATGTTTAGGACCAAGTTATTGGTTGATTACAAAGAATGTTAAGACTATCATTGAAGAGGACAATCTTGAAACATGTACTGCTGATGAGAGAGATCTATTCATGTGTAACATACTTGCAAGAGAAGCACTTTTGACAGCCCTTCCGGAGAATGAGTATAGTTAGGTAAAATGTTTGAAAAAATCTCATGAAATTTGGAATGTGTTACACTCTACTTTTGAAGATGATGAACATGCAAAAAGAGTTAGATTACATAATTGGATATGTGCATTTGAAGATATAAGAATGTTGGAAGATGAATCTATTAGAAGCTATATTGGTAGAATGTCAGAAATTGTTACAGGTATAAAATCTTGTGGAGAAACAAAGATAGAGAATGAAGTGATATGGAAAATTCTGAGAACATTGACTCCTGTATTTAAGCAGACAACACAGATGATTGAACAAGTTATACCTTGTACTACAAACTTTACAAGAGAGACTCTTCTTGGAAGATTGGAAGCAACAGAAATGAACCTGAGGTTATCAGGAGACTTACCTAGAATGGAGACAACATTCAGTGCTCTTAGTGTTCGCCCTACTTTGTCAAGAAGCATTAGTGTGAGTGGAGATTATGCTGGCAGCAGTAGATCTAGAAATGAAGAAGACAAGAAGATTGAAGAAGGTATTGCCTTGCTTGTGAAGAGAGAACTAGATGGTAAGAAAAATTTTAAATGTTGGACTTGTCAAGGATATGGTCATTTTGCATCTAAATGTCCTAAGAGAGTTAAAAAGTACAGAAACAATTTCAAACCTAGAAGATCTAAGGAATGTTATTATGCTAATGATGAAGATCTTGAAGCTAGTATAGAGCGAAATCTAAGTGAAAGTGATACTGAGAATAATGATGACATAGGATTTGTAGCAATTAAAGAAGAGAATCCTGAAACTGATGTTAAGGAAGAAAAAGCCTTAGTTTCTCAATTTGAAAAGAAAGTTGATTGGATTATAGATAGTGGTTGTTCACATCATATGACCGGAGACATGAAAAAGTTCATAAAGTTTAACGAATATGATGGAGGAGTTGCTAGAGTTGGAAATAATGCACCTTGCTTGATTAAAGGTATAGGATCTATTACTCTTGATGGAAAGACTAATACTGATGATGTTTATTTTGTGGATGGATTGAAACATAATCTTTTGAGTGTTGGACAGTTAGTTGATAAGGGATATCAAGTTTGGTTTACTAAGAAAACTTGTGTGATAAAGGATAAAGATGGAGATATGATTGGAACTAGATCTAGAACCATAGGTAATGTATTTCAGTTGAATCCTACTGAGATGACATGTTTGATTACTAAAATTGATGACATTTGGTTATGGCATAGAAGGTTTTGTCATATAAACTTTGACAATATTGTGAAAGTAAGTACTACACTTGCAGTAAGATATTTACCTAAAATTATGAAGCCTATTGACATGATTTGCAAAGAATGTGTGATGGCTAAATAGAAGAGAAGTTCTTTTCCCAGTAAGAAGTTTACATGTGCAAAAAAGCTGGAAATTGTTCATACAAATTTGAGCGGTCCTACCAGGACTAGAGGATTATATGGAGAAAGGTATTTTATGATTCTTGTTGATGATTTTACAAGAATGATGTGGATTGCATTTCTTAAAGAAAAATATGAAGCATTTGATAAGTTTAAGATTGTTAAGAATAAAGTTGAGAATGAATCTGGAATGAAGATTAAATGTTTGAGATCTGATAGAGGTGGAGAATTTACTTCTAGAGAGTTTAACACCTTTTGTGAAGAAAATGACATTAAGAGATAGTTCTCGGCCCCTAGAACACTTGAACAAAATGGTATTGCAGAAAGAAGAAATAAATCAATGACTGAAGCAGCAAGAGCTATGTTATTTGAGAATGATTTGGTGAAGATATTCTGGAGAGAAGCAGTGAACACAGTTGTGTATACAATGAATAGAGTACAAATTAGAGCAGACATAGACAAGACACCCTATGAATTATGGTTTGGACATGCACCCTCAATTAAGTATTTTAGAATCTTTGGAAGCAAATGTCATATAAAGAGAGATGATGATATTGGAAAGTTTGATCCTAGAAGTGATGAAGGTATATTTCTTGGATATTCTTTGAAAAGAAAAATCTATAGATGTTACAATAAAAGAACTAAGACTATTGTTGAAAGGGCAAATGTTAAAGTTGATGAAAAGTTCAAAATTCAGGAAAGAATGCTTGATTATGAATCAGATGAAGAAGCTCATCCTAAACCTAACACTGGATCTACTAAATTATTTTATGAGATTGATAGTGATTTGTTGAATGAAAGCCATAGTGAAGTCATTGAAGAACCTACACCTGAAGTGAGATCTGAGACAGTGACACCTAACAAGAGTTTATCAAGAAATCATCCTATTGGGAAAATGATTGGAAGCATCAAAAGAGGAGTTCTAACTCAGAATAAGGTACAAGAACAATTATGTTTGATTTCTCAAATTGAACCTAAAACTTCTAGTGAAGCTTGTGAAGATGAAAGTTGGACTAATGCTATGAAAGAAGAACTAGATCAGATTGAAAAGAACAAGACATGGGAATTGGTCCCTAGACCTAAAGACAAGAATGTTATTGGAACTAAATGGGTATTCAAAAACAAGATGAATGAATAAGGAGAAGTAGTAAGAAACAAAGCAAGATTGGTATGTAAGGGATACTCACGGCAAGAAGGAATTGACTATGAAGAAACCTTTGCACCTATTGCAAGAATTGAAGTAGTGAGAATGTTTTCGGCTTATGCAGCTTACAATAAATTCAAAGTATATCAGATGGATGTGAAGTCAACATTTCTAAATGGAGAATTGGAAGAAGAAGGCTACATTGAGCAGCCTGAAGGTTTTCCTTTGACTCAAGAAGGAGACATGGTATGTAAACTGAAGAAAGTTTTATATGGACTAAAACAAGCACCTAGAACTTGGTATGCAAGATTGGACAAGTATTTGTTAAAGTTGGGATTTACAAAAGGAACAACTGATAGCAATCTGTACACAAAAGAAATTGAAAATGGTTTGTTGGTTATAGTTATTTTCGTTGATGACATTATTTTTGGAGGAGAAGATGAAGCTAGTGACAAATTTGCTGATGAAATGAAGACTGAATTTGAAATGAGTATGATTGGTGAAATGAAATACTTTTTGGGATTGTAGATAACATAGAACAATGATGGTATCTTTGTAAGTCAGACAAAGTACTTGAATGACTTTTTGAAAATATTTGGAATGGAGAATTGTAAACTAGTTGGAACACCTATGGTAACTAGACATAAATTATCTAGCACAGATGAAACACCGACAATTGAACATAAGAAATACAGATCTATGATTGGAGGATTGTAGTATTTAACTCTTACAAGACCTAATATAGCACATTCAGTTGGAATTGTAGCAAGATTTCAAGCTGAACCTAGAGAATCACATTATGCAGCAGTAAAGAGGATACTGAGATATTTAAGAGGCACAATAGGCTATGGATTGTGGTATGAAAAATCTGATGATTTTACCCTATGTGCATATACAAATGTTGATTGGGGAGGTAGTGTTGATGATAAGAAAAGCACCAGTGGTGGAGCATTTTTCCTTGGAGGAAGATTGGTTTCTTGGTTAAGCAAGAAGCAGAATTGTATCTCACAAAGCACAACAGAAGCATAATATGTAGCAGTAGCAAACAATTGTAACCAGATAATTTGGATGAAGCAAATGTTGAAGGATATTGGAATAAATTTTGTTGAACCTATTGTCATACATTATGACAACACCAACACATTTAGTATGTCTAAGAACCCTCTATTACATTCTAAGACACAACATATAGAGATTAAGTATCATGTTGTAAGAGAGAAAGTTGCTGAGAATGAAGTTAGACTTGAGTGCATAAGTACAAAGGAGTAGATACCAGATATATTTACAAAGCCTTTACCTAAGGATACATTTGAGTATCTGAGAGGTATGCTTGGAGTTATGCCCCAGCCTACTTTTGAGAAGTGATGCAGTTGGTTGCATCCGTCTAGTGGTATATGAGCCTTATCTTTCTTCTGGACTGGATGTTGGTACTTCCTCTATGGGGGAGTATGTGTATCTGAGCTGAGCCATGAGGACTCTAGTGAATGTATTTTCTGAATAGTGTCTTTTGACATTGGAATTGTTGTTGACATAATGATGAAATTTCTGTCATTGATGTCAATGGGGGATAAGCGTACATGAAAAAACTATTTGTACTATCTGAACAGGAAAACGAAGCAAGATTTGATTGATGAAGAGGACTTGAAGCAGCAGTGTTGTAGTATTAGATTTTTGGAACATTAGATGTTTTTTCATCTATGTTGCCATCAATGCCAATGGGGAAGATTGTTAGGAATGAATGCTAAATGTTTGGCAGCCATTCTATAATAGTTGTTGTTGCATTTACGACTATGATTATCATTGATGTCAACACGGTGATTTACTGGAGACTTGTAGAGAAGCAGATAGAGTTTGAATTAGTGCACATGGGATATTGCAGTTGGAGCTATGTGATGTTGAGGATATACTCTTTGATATGTTATATGTCTATGGTTAAGAGCACATATAGTAATTCATTTATTCATGGAAGTTATGAGCATTTTGGTGGAAGCAGTATTCAGGCAGTGTTCCTGAGTAGCGATTTGTGGAAATCGGATGATATCTCCTAATCAGGATGGAATCTAATTTTGTGTAGTTAAAGGGAAGTTGAAGGCACATTTCTAGTGACATGGATGACAATGCAAACTTCGAGGTCGCATGAGTGAAGAATTATTGTATTTGGAAGCTGACAGTTTTGTGTAATTTTGATGTAGCATGTGGAAACTTTTATTTTGTAATTGTATGTCGACTCATTTGTAATTACTTGAGTGTGGTATAAAGGAAGGAATTTTTTCCTTATTGTATAGAAGTGGATGAATATGAAGTGAAGAAAAGAGCTAAATGTGAAAGTGAATTGTGAAGGAAGACATGCGAAGTACAGAGATCTGAAATTGAGATATGGTGTAACAATGAGTGCAGTTTGGCACAGTCAGAGAAGAGGTAACATATTATTCTATTGAGTAATACAAAGATTATTTGGACAGTGTTTTCAGTGATCTTACCTTGAAGCTATTTGGGCAGTGGGTCCTTTTGTCTTCCATAACTCTTAACAGGGTTAGAATCTTTTAACAGGGATTCAAAATCTCCTAACAGGGATTCATATGTACTGAATGTATTTCATAAGACTCCTAACAGATTCCATCCTTTCACAAGGAATATTCATATTAGTGCATCTTTTGTGGGCATCATTCCCATCGGTGTTTACTCTTTCATCAAGAGGTTCCCTAGTCAACATATCTTGTGTCATTGTGTTATTGTGTATGAATATCTTTCTATGGTTGGTAATTATATTGCTTACATGGTTTAATGGCGTTGAAGTTGATAAAAGTTATAATTATATGATAAATGATTCACCCCCCCTCTCAGTTATCTTGGTGGACTTTACTTTCTAACAATATGACCCCAACCAGTTGAGACCTAATCAACAAAGTAAATGATTGGATGTTACCTATTCTATGTGTCACAATTATGGACATACAACAATCAATTGCAAGATGAGAACTGGTAGAGGAAATGTTGGACCTTGGAGGTAGTCAGGTATGGTGTGTCACAATTGCAACAAGATTGGACATCTTTCTAGATCTTGTAGAGCTGAGAAGAAAAACATTAAAGATCAACCGGTGAATAGGCCTAACAATGATAAAGGCAAGAAGATTGTAGATGTTGAAGGAATCAGAAAACAAATGAAGGAAACATGGACTAAGAAAGGTGAACTCAAATCTTATGAATTAATAGAGAGCTCCACAACATTGGGAAATGTGGAGAATTCATCATCAGACTAAGTCAAGCCTATTGGCTTATGGGGAACAAATCAAGTAAGATCTATAACCTATCCCCTAATTTGTGTGTGTGATAAGTTTTATCAGCATATTTAGATGCTTATTGATGATATGAAAGAATATGATGAAGAATCATGTACTACATATGATTATATACAACCACATAATGTTTTCTTTTGATGTAGTGACCTCTTAGGTTCTAACCATTGTAACTGGTTAAAGGCACTATTTGATTGTTACATTTATTGCTTGTGAACATAACATTATAAAAGTAGAAAAGAAAAGGTCATTTTTTCACATTGCATTCTTTGAGTTGAGTTGAGAACTTATGAGTGATTCTAAGGTGATTTGAAGTTATTATGGATTAATATGTGTGATCTTATGGTAGAATTGAAACAATGCTTAAAGAATCCTAACTGGTGAGCAAAGAGGTATTTATTTGTTTTGTGAAGCGAATTATTGTTGGCATTATGGACACTCTAACTATATTAGTTGAGATTACTAAGGAACCAAGGCTAGTATTTAAGTTGCATCCTATGAACACAGTAGAGAATGATCCCGCACGTGCTTTTTCTTTGGTACCCCATGGTGTATTGTTGACTGGGGATATAAGATCATTTATCTATTGTAAGATTGAGGATCTTGGTTCAAATGTTATCTTCAATGCATATACCAAACTGTGTAATGACTCAGGATTGAAGCATGAACACAAGCATTTGGCAGACAAGGGTTTTACTTATGTAGTTGACCTACCCAATGTTTTTGAACCCGGATAGATTAGATATGTGCTAAGTCATGTACATGATCATTTCTTATGGTTGGATAGGCCATATAAGATTACTAAGGAGATAATCCATGTGGTGATTGGGTTGTGTGCGATCGATAGTGTACCTTTTTTAGAACAATTCTTATAGATGAGGTTGCATGTTTAATAAAATCAAAACAAGATCACTGGGCTCATATGACAATCAATGATATTGAAGACATCATGATTGAGTTTCCATAAATGATGATTGGTTACAAAGTATATCAATCAAGTCGATTAAACAATGTTCTTGGTGGTAGTATTCATGCTTGTTGGTGTAAGTAAGTATTTACTAATTACACTGTACTTAAGTTTACTTAGGATAATGCATTTGCATATTAGTTTTCATTAAGACATCTAGGAGTTTGCATTTCATTTTAGCACATGTTTAGGATAAATTCCACTTTAGATGGTGATATTTTATCATCTCATACCTCTTTGTGTGTGAGATCCACCTTTAGTGCTCTTATCACACTATCATCCTCTCATTGTTGCACATACTTTGATGTACAATGGAGGATGATCCACCTTTGGTGGAAATGTGATTCCACCTAGTGTGGTTGATAGCTTATCATCTCCTTATCATGTAGTCTTATCACATTGCCTATATATCCAGACACTCCTACATTATACTTATATTGATTGATGGATTGATTGCATCCATTATCATTTGATCATATCATTTTGTCTCTCTTGTTGTGCTATCTCTTGAGCTTCTAAATCTTGGCATTTTATTCTTTACCTTAGGCAAATTCTTATATGGTATCAAAGCCATAGAATATTTCATTGCATAGCCATCAAAGGACTCCTTGCTTCAACTTTTGGAGGGCCACGATTCAGATCTAAAGGAGCAACAACTTGTGGCAGCATCTAGAGCAAGATATAACATCATCATTGTGTTCGGGTGGCCATTTCTATAAATTTTGACTATAAATTTGCCTATATTGGGAAAAATTCAAATCTGAGGCAAAAAAAATTTGCAAATCGGACTTGGGCAGTCCGATCTGCAACTCGGTAAGGATTTTTAAAATTTTTTTTAGTTTTCGACTATTTTTTGGGGGCAATATTCTATTCGTGCAAAAATTTATCTGGGGTTTTGTTTTTAGGGTCCCCACCCCTATATTTGTCAAACTTCATCCCTACAGGTGGCATAGATTCTTCTACACATATTCCACATAAGGTGTAAGGAACGCAAGTTGGGCACCCATCTCCCGGTCACGCCCCTACTTCCTACTAACTGTGGTAACTAGTGTACAAACAATGTTGATCGAGACTTTTATTTAAATCCCATGCTATAAACAACCAGAATTCATCAAAATGCATGAATGTGGGACTAGAGAAGAAAACCCAAACTTGGCTCCCACATTTCCCAGTGACTCGAACATTAGCTCACCAAACCCGAGCTTGGCCAAATAAACATCGAGATGACTCATACATTATTCATCTGCGAGTTTCACATTTTAAAACTTCTAGAAAATTATTTCTTGATAGATGTGGGACAAAATTGTTTGAGGTTCTGACATCCAACACTCTTATGCACACTCCCAACCAAGTCAGTCACCTCTCCCACCCGCGTTGCAGGCCCACACACATGACTTTCACATCGTCACTGCCATTTCCAATGCAGGCTTCTTTAGATCCAGCTCCATCGTGAACATTGGTAACAACATTTGCTCGGTCTCACATTGTGTGACTTCACCAGCTCAACACTACAACTTGGTGCTAATCTAGACATCAAAGACCCAATCAGTTGCATGACACACGAGCACAAAGCAAATCGATATTTTTCTTTTTTTTTAAATGTGTTTTTTCCAGTTTCATGATGTTAAATTTGACACCCATTTGGATGTCATAGAGGCAATTTTTATTTTGTTTTGATGGCCTTCTAACCATCAAATTTAACCTAGTGATTGTGCCATTCTTTCGCTATATTAAAATTTATGGTCATTTGGTCATTATTCTCTAGCATATTTGCCTTGTGGCAAGGGTCGTTTGACCATCAAATTTAAGTTAGTGTTTGCTGACATCATCATATTTGAAAAATTTGCAGCCCTCACCATTTGCATTTTCAATTTTGTAGTCTGACTTTGGGAGGCCATAACTTGGTCATTAAGGCTCCAAATTGAGTGCAATTTTTTTTTTTTTGGCTAGAATTTCCTAAATTTTGGTGCACGAAATTGATAGAAATTGCAAATTTTGGTGACTGTACCTATATGATCCCTATTTTTGAAACTTCAAAGGCTCCGTTCAAGTTCATACAGACACATTTTCAAGTGCCATTTTTTTTAAAGTGTATAATTTTTTGAGTACTTTCTAGATTTTCTATCAGATTGTAGCCTTATTTGGGCAAAAATATCACTTTCAAATCTAGGTCCTTTTTGTCCTTGTATGATCATTGTAATGCTTAAGATTTTATTTGATTTGATTTCGAGCAATTTTGATTTGAGTTTGATTTGGCCTCATTGAGGTGGTTGTAAACATCAAAATCAGAAGTCCACTTTGGCCAATTTTGGCAAGTGGCAATTGTACACGCACTACATATAAAGTGTCAAAAGCATCATCTTTTTAAAAAAAATTTTTTGGGGGGGTTCTCTGATTGAGTGAATTTTGGGGGGTTTCTTGTGTACTTGTGTCTCTTTATCTCTTATTCTCTTTCAGTTTTTCATCATGGGTTCACCTAGATGTCCATTGTTAACTTCACACAACTATGCTACATGGAAAGATAAAGTGTGGAGTAAACTAATGGAAAAAGGGTTAAATCTTTATGTAAATGGTATAATTAAAGAACCCACTAGTCCTAATGTGGATGTTAATGCACAAATTGATTGGTATATAAAAGAAAATATGGCTTTAGGAATTATAAGGAGTTGTGTTCATGAAGACGTCTTCTTCCATATTTCTAGCTTTAAGGATTTCAAAGGTGCTTGGGACAAACTTGAAGATTTGTATGGTAAGGTGGATGAGGAAAAGGGGTTTACAATTGAGGATGATATACTTGTCTTGGATCCTAGGAATTTTGACACAATTCAAGACTACGTAAACAAAATCAATGAGATGAGAACACTACTTAAGGATTATGGTAATGCCATGAAGGATGATAGGTTGATTCATCACATCTTGAAGAGACTACCTTCAGAATATGAAGATTTTGTATTGAGTTACAATACTCAAAAATTGACCATGGGAAGTGCCTTCACTAAGCTTTCATTTAATGCATTTGCAAAAATGTTGATGTTGGAACAGTCAAAGTTGACTGATATGGGTATTCTCAAGTCTTCAAAGTCTATGGCATTGGTGGCTAATAATGAGAACAAAAGAAATCAAGGTGGAAAAAGTTTCAAGAAGAATTTGAAGAAGAAGTGGAAGCCAAAATCACAATCAAAGACCCAACAATCTCCCTCCTCACAACAAGGCAATTCTTCTTCCAACAAGAAGGATAAACTATTTTGTGCATATTGTAAGAAACCAAATCAGGATGAGCATCATTGCAAGACTAAGAGAATTGATTAGTTGGAAAACTTACTCAAAAATAAAAAAATAAATGTGTCAAATGCTTCCAAGGATTCATCTCCATCCACTTCAAAGGGAAAAGGGCAAGCATTTATAGAAAGCTCAAGTTCTTCAGAGGATTGGATTCTTGACTCGGGTGCCAAACATCATATGGGTGCTTCAAAGGGGCAATTTTCTTAATTGGAGCCATCTAAGGTACCTTAAATCTTTGTAGTGAATGATAGATAAATGGAAGTTGAAGGGAAAGGACCAGTTGAGATGGAAAATGGAGAGTTCAAGGATGTTCTCTATGTTCCTAACCTTAGCACCAATCTCCTTTCAATTTACCAAATCACTAACTATGGAGGTGGAAATAAAGTTGAGTTCCTTCCTAATTTAGTCATGGTGTGAAATATTAAGGATGATTCATTGGTTACACTGGGTAAAGCTAATAATGACACAAGGCTTTATTCTTTCTCCAACTCTGTGCCTAAGTCTCCTTCACATGCTTGTTGACACATACTCCATCACAAAGTAAATTATGGCATAAGTGGTTCAGATATCTTGATTTCTGCTATCTTCAGTAGCTTAGCTCCAAACAAATGGTCAAAGGTCTACCTACAATCAACTTTTCCAAGGGTGAATGTTCAACTTGTTTTATGGATATGCATCTTGAAGAGAATTTTGAAAAAGGAAAGTCTTGGCAAGCATCATTTGTTCTTGAGTTGGTTCATAGTGTTCTAGAAGACCCCTTTCCATTGACATCAATCAACAAGGGTTGCTATGTCCTCACTTTCATTGATGACTTTTCCCGCCACACATGGATCTACTTTCTTGGTCACAAGAATGAAGTGTTTGATAATTTTCTAACCTTCAAGAGTCATTTTGAGAAGCAATCAAGTAAAGTCATCAAGGTTCTTCATGTAGACAATGAAAGAGGATATGTGAACTAAAGACTTAGAGACTTTTGTGAACTTGAGGGTATTGATCTTTAGAATCCAATTGCATTTAGTCCTTAGTAGACAAGAGTTGTAGAAATGAAGATTAGAACTCTTGAGGAAATGGCAAGTTGCATGATTAAATCCAAGTCTCTTGATCCATCACTTGTGGTAGAAGCTATAAGTTGTGCCAATCACATCCTTAATAGATCTCCTCATAATGCCTTAGATGGAATAACTCCTTTTGAGGCATGGTGTAGAAGAAAACTAATTGTGAAACACTTTAGAGTATTTGGTTGTCTAGCATGGGCAAACATATCTTCACAGAAATGCAAGTCACCTCCACCAAGGCCTTGTACATTCATTGGATATGAAGAAAGTGTTAAGGCATATAGACTTATGGATCCAGAGACTCATGATATTTTCATAGAGAGGAATGTTCAGTTTGAGGAAAGTTCACCTAACTTATCCTCTACTCCTCTCCATACTTTAGGCATTGTGGAAACTGATAGTTCCAGCAGTTGTAGTGATTCAAATGGTTCATCTACCTCAACCCCTACATGCAGGGTTACACCTTTGCTTGGTAAACTTAAGGTTGATGATACTTCATCATCATCTTCTAGTAGACCTTGTTGGGTTAGATAGACTCTTGATTCAACATGTTCACTTGTGGGGGATCCTTTAGATAGTCAATAGACAAGGTCACAACATCAACACATTCCACATGCATAAATTGCTACAGTTGTAGGTCCTTATGACTCAACACAACAAGGTACACCTTTTCTTCTAGTTACAGCATCAGGGGATGACTACTTGATAGACATTGCATGTTTGTTTGTGGAGTCCTACATTTCTGAAACGGGAGACATCATTGATGATATACATCTTCTCTTTAATGGGGAAGATCCTTCTTCATTTGCTACGAGGGAACACTCTGAACCTCTTTTCCATTCTCTACATGATCAATCTTTCAAGGTTGATGTTATTGTGGATCCTTATGTACAATAGTTGTAGGAGGTCTCTTTATCATTAGGGAAGACACTTGGTTCTTTGGGACATGTTCTACATCCATCCTTTCTTGATTATGACTTGGTCTTTTCAGTAGTTTTGGAAGGGGTGACCTTTAGCATTGACACAGGGACAATTGAGCAATTTTTAGAGACCTCATCTACACCCATGGCATTGTTTCTTCCTAAGGGGAGGAATGTTGTTCAATATTCATGGACCAGCTTCTACATTCATCTTGGAGCAGCTATCACTGATGGGCATTCAATATTGAGGGGGAGCTACCATGTCTCTCTTCTTCGACTACTTCTCTCTTATGGAGGGGACTTTTTCCTCATATGGGGTTTTCTCCTTCTCATACTTCTCTATTGTATATACATGATGTATATTGTAATGGAGGGATCTTTATTACTCCATCTACCCATCCATCTTGTTTTCATCTCTTTTTGGGGGATGGTTTTTCCCATGAGGTTTTCCCTCTTTCTCCACTTTATGAGAGATTGCATTGCATTGCGCTTACATATTATACATGGGTACCTAACATGGCCTAGTAGCTGATGAAGGGTGCTCCCCTTAATACCACAAACACATAACAGAAATAGAGAAACAACAACAATATGCAAGAACAGAAAATTGGCTTCTTATTATCTCCACAAATGTGGAATTACAAACTTTCAGAATTACAATATGCAAAGCCACATGGGCATTCCCTTACAATATTCTTTAGGAAAAAGCCCCGAATCAATACCCAGAACTATTCTGAACTGCCTAAGACAATAATACAGCCTTCCTTATATAGGCAATTTCCACCGCCCGAGAAGGTTCCAGAAATTTAGCCCTAAGGGCCGACCAAACTTAGGATTATTTTATTTTTCAATTTATTACATCAAAGTCGGCTCAAAATAACTTTTGAAACCCGAACAGAAATTTTGAAGGAAAATTATTTTTTGCCATTTCAGGTGACCCGACTTCCGAAGATCATAAGTCATCACCAGTTGACCCGATTGACTATTATAACCCCATTTCGGAAACGCCACGAAGCACTCTACAGGCTTGACCCGGGCAAGCGCCCGTCACTCAAATTTTCGACCTCATCCGGGGCCTCTAAATCCTTCAAAACTGAGTTCGAAGTTTCTGTACCCTGCTGCCAATACCGAAAATCTTCAATATCTTCCAATATACACTTGATCTGGCAATGAAACTTTACTGGCAGACTTATATGACCAAAATGAACCTCCAAGAAAGAAATCAGATCATTCTGAGCACATACGAAAATTACCAAAAATAGTAACTTTCCATAAATAGCAGCTCTGCACAAAATAGCCCTTATTGAATACAAAAACAGAAATATTTTTGGGTGATGCAAGATTGCTCTTACACCCAGGATGCTCCTGCATCAGACACCCGGGGTAATTTGAGAAGTGACCCTGTCACGACTCAGGTGTGTAGAGGAAAACCAAGACGGTTAACCTCCTCCTTTGTTAGCCATGATGAATCTTCAACAGGTCGTCCTTTCCATTTGACCAGATATTCTTCATATGTCCTGTTCCTTGTGCTTCTGCCAACACGACTGTCCATTATGTCTTCAATCTCCTTGATATCTGAACTAGTTGCTGGAATACTCCACTGTGCTGCTGTGATCTCATCTTCAACACCTCCTTCATGATACTCTGTCAGATCTGAAATGTTAAACACTGGTGAAATATTTAGCTCAGTAGGCAATTCTACCTCATATGCGTTTCCTGAATCATGTTTCTTCAGTATCCTACATGGTCCAAACTTCTTCATTTTCAGCTTGTTATATGTACCAACTAGAAACCGCTCCTTCCGCAAATGAACCATGACTTCATCACCAACCTGAAATTCCTTATACCTCCTTTTCTCATCCGCCTTAGCCTTATACTGTGCATTCATCTTGGTAATATGCTTCCTTACCTCCTCATGGATGTTCTTCAAGTGTTCTGCAAAATCCTCAGCTTCAGCACTACTTATTTCTCCTTTATCTATCTTTCTCAATTCAGATGCATTTCTTGGACTACTTCCATAAACAATCTAGAATGGTGATTTACCAGTGCTCCTGTTGACAGAATTATTGTATGCAAATTCCGCCTGTGGTAAAATCAAATCCCATCCTGCTGGCTTATCTCCAACCAAACATCTCAGCAAATTTCCCAAACTCCTATTCACCACCTCTGTCTGTCCATCAGTCTGTGGATGATGTGATGAACTAAACTTCAAATCTGTCTTCAACTTCTTCCACAATGTACGCCAAAAATATCCAACAAACTTAGTGTCTCGATCTGAAACTATGGTCTTTGGCAAACCATGAAGTCTCACTACTTCTCTGAAAAACAATTCTGCTACATGAACAGCATCATTAGTCTTCTTGCAGGGAATGAAATGTGTCATCTTTGAAAATCTGTCAACCACCACAAAAATTGAATCGTGTCTCCGCTGTGTCCTCGGTAAACCAAGAACAAAGTCCATGCTGATATCCTCCCAAGGCTTCTCTGGTACGGGTAATGGCTGATACAATCCTGTATTCTGCTTCACTCCTTTCGCCATCTGACATACTCTGCAACTCTGTACAAACTTCTTCACATCTTGCTGCAACTGTGGCCAATAATAATTCTCACTAACCAAACCAATGGTTTTATCACGACCAAAATGTCCAGCCAATCCTCCGCTATGCTTCTCCTTGATGAGATTCTCCCTCATAGAACTTCGTGGAATGCACAACTGACTCCCTCTGAATAGCATATCATCCTGGATGATGAAATCCAACCATTTCGTCTTGTCTAGAGTAACAGGTTCTGTGCAAGCTTTCCAAGCTTCACCAAAATCAGGATCCTCTGGATACAAATTCTTGAGTTCCTTGAACCCAACCACTTCAATCTGCATTTCTGTCAGCAATAGTTGCCTTCTGCTAAGAGCATCTGTAACCCTATTAGACTTTCCACTCCTGTGTTTCAAAACAAATGTATAACTCTGCAAAAACTCAACCCATTTCAAATACCTTTGATTTAATTTTCCTTGACTATTCAAATATTGCAAAGCTTGATGATCAGTATACAAAACAAACTCCTTAGGAAGTAGATAATGTCTCCACTTCTTTAATGCCTGAACTATAGCATAAAATTCCTGATCATAAACAGAATATTTCCTCTTGGCATCATTTAACTTCTCACTAAAATAAGCAACAGGTTTACCTTCTTGGCTCATAACAGCTCCTATTGCAGTACCACTAGCATCACAATCTACTTGAAACACCTTATTAAAATCTGGAAGTGCTAAAATAGGTTGTTCTGTAACTTTTTGTTTCAACAATTGAAAACTCTTTTCTGCCCCATTAGTCCACTTAAACTCTTTTCTATCCCCTCTCATTGTTTCAGTCAAGGGTCCACAAATACTGCTAAAATTTTTGATAAACTTTCTGTAAAAGCTAGCTAGACCATGAAAATATCTTACCTCAGTAGCACTCCTTGGAGTAGGCCATTCAAGGATAGCCTGTACCTTCTCTGGGTCCATTTTTAGACCTTCTGCTGAAACTACAAATCCCAAATACACTAACTCTTTCTTCACAAAACTGCACTTCTTCAAATTAATCAGCAATTTTTCTTCTCTCAACTTCTCAAATACCATACGAATATGCATCATATGCTCCTCCAATGTCTTACTAAAGATCAAAATATCATCTAGGTAAACAATGACAAACTTATCCAAAAATTCTTTCAAAACCTCATTCATGAGCCGCATGAAAGTGCTCGGTGCATTGGTTAGCCCAAAAGACATGACTAACCACTCATACAGTCCTTCCTTTGTCTTGAAGGCAGTCTTCCATTCATCTCCTTCTCTGATCTGAATCTGATGATATCCACTCTTCAGATCTATCTTTGAGAAATACACAGCTCCACTCAAACAGTCCATAATATCATCCATTCGTGGCAATGGAAACCTGTACTTGATTGTGATCTTGTTTATTGCCCTAGAATCTGTACACATCCTCCATTCTCCATTCTTCTTTGGTGCTAATACTGCTGGTACAGCACAGGGACTCAGACTCTCACGGATCAATCCTTTCTGTAACAGTTCATGTACTTGTCTGTTCAACTCCTCACTTTCTACAGGTGTCATTCTGTGTGCTGCCTTATTCGGCAAACTCGCTCCTGGGATCAAGTCCATCTGATGACTGATCTTCCTGACTGGTGGTAATCCATCAGGCACGTTATCGGATACAATATCCTGAAACTCATTCAACAAATTTGAAACTTCTACAGGAACATCTTCTACTTCCTCTTTACCAGCTTTTGGAATTAAAGCAAAACATACATGCTCATGCCTCATACCATCTAGAAAATTTCTTCCATCAACAAAAATTATCCTTGCATTACCACATACCTTTTCTTCAGTCTCCTTCAATGGTTTTAGCTTATGTCGCACTCCATCCTTTGTCAGGGAATAGGTATTCGCACGACCATCATGTACAACACATCTGTCAAACTGCCATGGTCTACCCAACAACATATGACATGCATCCATAGATATGATATCACACAATACCTCATCTTGGTATCCGCCGATCTTGAACTTCACCAGGCATTGTTCATTGACCATGACCTTGTGGTCATCCTGTACCCAGGCAATCCGATATGGATGTGGGTGTTTCTGTCTCTTGAGCTTCAACTTTGTCACCATCTCTTCTGACACCAAATTGTCAGTGCTTCCACTATCAATAATCACATCACAACATTTACCTTCACACTTGCACCTGGTGCGAAACAGGCTTCTCCTTTGCTCAGGTTCATTCTCACCACTCAACAGGACTCTTATGTTAATCAACATTTCTCCTCTTTCAGCATCTTCAGAATTTGATAATCTGGCATCTTCATCTACATGTGCAACTCTGGCCTGGCCTTCATTTCTCCTGTCTGTTCTGCCTTGGCGCTGAGGACATTCAAATGCCCTATGACCTTCTTCTCCACAGTGAAAACATGTTCCACGGAAGCCTCCTCGTCCAGATCCTTGTCCTCTTCCTCTTCCCCTCTGATCTCTATTATTTTGATCCTGGAAGCGATTGAAATTATTTCCACGCTGATTCTGACTGCTACTGGCCTCATCCTTCTTTTTCAGATCTTCATTTCGGCCACCATATGACCGTCCACCAGATCGTCCACCGCGACCTCTTCCATTTTGTCTGCTCTCGAACTTCTTGTTCAGCTTTTCCTCTACTTTTAGGGCAAATTGGTATGCCTCCTCAATACTGTTCATTCGAACCAGATTCAACTCCTCTTGAATGCTTGGCCTTAACCCATTAAGGTATCGGGCAACTTTCTCCTTATCAGCTTCTGCATGGCCTGTTATGATGAGAAGTCGATAGAACTCCTCTGTATACTCCTGAACAGATCTTCCTGCTTGCTTCAAACTCTACATTTTCTTCAGTAGGTCAAGCTCATAATCAACAGGAATGAACTGCCGCTTCAATTTATCCACCATCCGATCCCATCTTGTGATTTTATCTTTCCCTCTTCTATTTCGCTCCAATTGAATTTCTTGCCACCAGATCTTCGCATGACCTTTCAGTTTGGCCTTCGCAAATTTGACTCTATCAGGATCGTCAACATCTTCGTACTCAAATTATTCCTCACATTCATTGATCCAGTCAATCAATTCCTCTGGGTTAAGATTTCCAGAAAATGTAGGAACCTCAATCTTAGGTCTTTTCACAATCTTGGAAATGGCCCGAAAAAGTCTTTCTTCCTCCTGGTTCACAATTTCAACTTCTCCTACTTGATATTCTTCTTCGGCTTTATCCTCGCTTTCATCTCTGACATTAAGATTCATTCCTCTGCGAATCTCTTCTTGCAATGCTCGCACTTGTCTCTGCAGCTCTCTAACCTCAGGTGTTACGACACCAGCTCTTCCGCCACGTTCCCTTCGTGGAGGCATTTTCGCGATGCGCACTGAAACCCTAGCCACGGTCCTCGTGCAAACTGCCTCACAGTCGGTGATCTGTTTACACACTCAAGAACTCCTGCTCTGATACCACTTGATGAAGGGTGCTCCCCTTAATACCACAAACACATAACAGAAATAGAGAAACAACAACAATATGCAAGAACAAAAAATTGGCTTCTTATTATCTCCACAAATGTGGAATTACAAACTTTCAGAATTACAATATGCAAAGCCACATGGGCATTCCCTTACAATATTCTTTAGGACAAAGCCCCGAATCAATACCCAGATCTACTACCCAGAACTATTCTGAACTGCCTAAGACAATAATATAGCCTTCCTTATATAGGCAATTTCCACCGCCCGAGAAGGTTCCAGAAATTTAGCCCTAAGGGCCGACCAAACTTAAGATTATTTTATTTTTCAATTTATTACATCAAAGTCGGCTCAAAATAACTTTTGAAACCCGAACAGAAATTTTGAAGGAAAATTATTTTTCGCCATTTCAAGTGACCCGACTTCCGAAGATCATAAGTCATCACCAGTTGACCCGATTGACTATTATAACCCCATTTCAGAAATGCCACGAAGCGCTCTACAGGCTTGACCCGCGTAAGCGCCTGTCACTCAAATTTTTGACCTCATCCGGGGCCTCTAAAGCCTTCAAAACTGAGTTCGAAGTTTCTGTACCCTGCTGCCAATAACGAAAATCTTTAATATCTTCCAATATACACTTGATCTGGCAATGAAACTTTACTGGCAGACTTATTTGACCAAAATGAACCTCCAAGAAAGAAATCAGATCATTCTGAGCACACGAAAATTACCAAAAATAGTAACTTTCCATAAATAGCAGCTCTCCACAAAATAGCCCTTATTGAATACAAAAACAAAAATATTTTTGGGTGATGCAAGATTGCTCTTACACCCAGGATGCTCCTGCATCAGACACTCGGGGTAATTTGAGAAGTGACCCTGTCACGACTCAAGTGTGTAGAGGAAAACCAAGACGGTTAACCTCCTCCTTTGTTAGCCATGATGAATCTTCAACAGGTCGTCCTTTCCATTTGACCAGATATTCTTCATATGTCTTGTTCCTTGTGCTTCTGCCAACACGACTGTCCAGTATGTCTTCAATCTCCTTGATATCTGAACTAGTTGCTGGAATACTCCACTGTGCTGCTGTGATCTCATCTTCAACACCTCCTTCATGATACTCTGTCAGATCTGAAATGTTAAAGACTAGTGAAATATTTAGCTCAGTAGGCAATTCTACCTCATATGCATTTCCTGAATCATGTTTCTTCAGTATCCTACATGGTCCAAACTTCTTCATTTTCAGCTTGTTATATGTACCAACTGGAAACCGCTCCTTCCGCAGATGAATCATGACTTCATCACCAACCTGAAATTCCTTATACCTCCTTTTCTCATCCGCCTTAGCCTTATACTGTGCATTCATCTTGGTAATATGCTTCCTCACCTCCTCATGGATGTTCTTCAAGTGTTCTGCAAAATCCTCAGCTTCAGCACTACTTATTTCTCCTTTATCTATCTTTCTCAATTCAGATGCATTTCTTGGACTACTTCCATATACAATCTGGAATGGTGATTTACCAGTGCTCCTATTGACAGAATTATTGTATGCAAATTTTGCCTGTGGTAAAATCAAATCCCATCCTGCTGGCTTATCTCCAACCAAACATCTCAGCAAATTTCTCAAACTCCTATTCACCACCTCTCTCTGTCCATCAGTCTGTGGATGATGTGATGAACTAAACTTCAAATCTGTCTTCAACTTCTTCCACAATGTACGCCAAAAATATACAACAAACTTAGTGTCTCGATCTGAAACTATGGTCTTTGGCAAACCATGAAGTCTCACTACTTCTCTGAAAAACAATTCTGCTACATGAACAGCATCATTAGTCTTCTTGCAGGGAATGAAATGTGCCATCTTTGAAAATCTTTCAACCACCACAAAAATTGAATCGTGTCCCCGCTGTGTCCTCGGTAAACCAAGAACAAAGTCCATGCTGATATCCTCCCAAGGCTTCTCTGGTACGGGTAATGGCTGATACAATCCTGTATTCTGCTTCACTCCTTTCGCCATCTGACATACTCTGCAACTCTGTACAAATTTCTTCACATCTTGCTGCAACTATGGCCAATAATAATTCTCACTAACCAAACCAAGGGTTTTATCACGACCAAAATCTCTAGCCAATCCTCCGCTATGCTTCTCCTTGATGAGATTCTCTCTCATAGAACTTCGTGGAATGCACAACTGACTCCCTCTGAATAGCATATCATCCTGGATGATGAAATCCAACCATTTCGTCTTGTCTAGAGTAACAGGTTCTGTGCAAGCTTTCCAAGCTTCACCAAAATCAGGATCCTCTGGATACAAATTCTTGAGTTCCTTGAACCCAACCACTTCAATCTGCATTTCTGTCGGCAATAGTTGCCTTCTGCTAAGAGCATCTGCAATCCTATTAGACTTTCTACTCCTGTGTTTCAAAACAAATGTATAACTCTGCAAAAACTCAACCCATTTGAAATGCCTTTGATTTAATTTTCCTTGACTATTCAAATATTGCAAAGCTTGATGATCAGTATACAAAACAAACTCCTTAGAAAGTAGATAATGTCTCCACTTCTTTAATGCCTGAACTATAGCATAAAATTCCTGATCATAAACAGAATATTTCCTCTTGGCATCATTTAACTTCTCACTAAAATAAGCAACAGGTTTACCTTCTTGGCTCATAACAGCTCCTATTGCAGTACCACTAGCATCACAATCTACTTGAAACACCTTATTAAAATCTGGAAGTGCTAAAACAGGTTGTTCTGTAACTTTTTGTTTCAACAATTGAAAACTCTTTTCTGCCCCATTAGTCCACTTAAACTCTTTTCTATCCCCTCTCATTGTTTCAGTCAAAGGTCCACAAATACTGCTAAAATTTTTGATAAACTTTCTGTAAAAGCTAGCTAGACCATGAAAAGATCCTACCTCAGTAGCACTTCTTGGAGTAGGCCATTCAAGGATAGCCTGTACCTTCTCTGGGTCCATTTTTAGACCTTCTGCTGAAACTACAAATCCCAAATACACTAACTCTTTCTTCACAAAACTGCACTTCTTCAAATTAATCAGCAATTTTTCTTCTCTCAACTTCTCAAATACCATACGAATATGCATCATATGCTCCTCCAATGTCTTACTAAAGATCAAAATATCATCTAGGTAAACAATGACAAACTTACCCAAAAATTCTTTCAAAACCTCGTTCATGAGCCGCATGAAAGTGCTCGGTGCATTGGTTAGCCCAAAAGACATGACTAACCACTCATACAGTCCTTCCTTTGTCTTGAAGGCAGTCTTCCATTCATCTCCTTCTCTGATCCGAATCTGATGATATCCACTCTTCAGATCTATCTTTGAGAAATACACAGCTCCACTCAAACAGTCCATAATATCATCCATTCGTGGCAATGGAAACCTGTACTTGATTGTGATCTTGTTTATTGCCCTAGAATCTGTACACATCCTCCATTCTCCATTCTTCTTTGGTGCTAATACTGCTGGTACAGCACAGGGACTCAAACTCTCACGGATCAATCTTTTCTGTAACAGTTCATGTACTTGTCTGTTCAACTCCTCACTTTCTGCAGGTGTCATTCTGTGTGCTGCCTTATTCGGCAAACTCGCTCCTGGGATCAAGTCCATCTGATGACTGATCTTCTTGACTGGTGGTAATCCATCAGGCACGTTATCGGATACAATATCTTGAAACTCATTCAACAAATCTGCAACTTCTACAGGAACATCTTCTACTTCCTCTTTACCAGCTTTTGGAATTAAAGCAAAACATACATGCTCATGCCTCATACCATCTAGAAAATTTCTTCCATCAACAAAAGTTATCCTTGCATTACCACATAACTTTTCTTCAGTCTCCTTCAATGGTTTTAGCTTATGTCGCACTCCATCCTTTGTCAAGGAATAGGTATTCGCACGACCATCATGTATAGCACATCTGTCAAACTGCCATGGTCTACCCAACAACATATGACATGCATCCATAGATATGATATCACACAATACCTCATCTTGGTATCCGCCGATCTTGAACTTCACCAGGCATTGTTCATTGACCATGACCTTGTGGTCATCCTGTACCCAAGCAATCCGATATAGATGTGGGTGTTTCTGTCTCTTGAGCTTCAACTTTGTCACCATCTCTTCTGACACCAAATTGTCAGTGCTTCCACTATCAATAATCACATCACAACATTTACCTTCACACTTGCACCTGGTGCGAAACAGGCTTCTCCTTTGCTCAGGTTCATTCTCACCACTCAACAGGACTCTTCTGTTAATCAACGTTTCTCCTCTTTCAGCATCTTCAGAATCTGATGATCTGGCATCTTCATCTACATGTGCAACTCTGGCCTGGCCTTCATTTCTCCTGTCTGTTCTGCCTTGGCACTGAGAACATTCAAATGCCCTATGACCTTCTTCTCCACAGTGAAAATATGTTCCACGGAAGCCTCCTCGTCCAGATCCTTGTCCTCTTCCTCTTCCCCTCTGATCTCTATTATTCTGATCCTGGAAGCGATTGGAATTATTTCCACGCTAATTCTGACTACTACTGGCCTCATCCTTCTTTTTCAGATCTTCATTTCGGCCACCATATGACCGTCCACCAGATCGTCCACCGCGACCTCTTCCATTTTGTCTGCTCTCGAACTTCTTGTTCAACTTTTCCTCTACTTTTAGGGCAAATTGGTATGCCTCCTCAATACTGTTCATTCGAACCAGATTCAACTCCTCCTGAATGCTTGGCCTTATCCCATTAAGGTATCGGGCAACTTTCTCCTTATCAGCTTCTGCATGGCCTGTTATGATGAGAAGTCGATAGAACTCTTCTGTATACTCCTGAACAGATCTTCCTGCTTGCTTCAAACTCTACATTTTCTTCAGTAGGTCAAGCTCATAATCAACAGGAATGAACTGCCGCTTCAATTTATCCACCATCCGATTCCATCTTATGATTTTATCTTTCCCTCTTCTATTTCGCTCCAATTGAATTTCTTGCCACCAGATCTTCGCATGACCTTTCAGTCTGGCCTTCGCAAATTTGACTCTATCAGGATCGTCAACATCTTCATACTCAAATTATTCCTCACATTCATTGATCCAGTCAATCAATTCCTCTGGGTTAAGATTTCCAGAATATGTAGGAACCTCAATCTTAGGTCTTTTCCCAATCTTGGAAATGACCCGAAAAAGTCTTTCTTCCTCTTGGTTCACAATTTCAACTTCTCCTGCTTGATATTCTTCTTCGGCTTCATCCTCGCTTTCATCTCTGACATTAAGATTCATTCCTCTGCGAATCTCTTCTTGCAATGCTCGCACTTGTCTCTGCAGCTCTTTAACCTCAGGTGTTACGACACCAGCTCTTCCGCCACGTTCCCTTCGTGGAGGTATTTTCGCGATGCGCACTGAAACCCTAGCCACGGTCCTGGTGCAAACTGCCTCACAGTCGGCGATCTGTTTACACACTCAAGAACTCCTGCTCTTAATCCACTTGATGAAGGGTGCTTCCCTTAATACCACAAACACATAACAGAAATAGAGAAATAACAACAATATGCAAGAACAGAAAATTGGCCTCTTATTATCTCCACAAATGTGGAATTACAAACTTTCAGAATTACAATATGCAAAGCCACATGGGCATTCCCTTACAATATTCTTTAGGACAAAGCCCCAAATCAATACCCAGATCTACTACCCAGAACTATTCTGAACTGCCTAAGACAATAATACAGCCTTCCTTATATAGGCAATTTCCACCGCCCGAGAAGGTTCCAAAAATTTAGCCCTAAGGGCTGACCAAACTTAGGATTATTTTATTTTTCAATTTATTACATCAAAGTCGGCTCAAAATAACTTTTGAAACCCGAACAGAAATTTTGAAGAAAAATTATTTTTTGCCATTTCAGGTGACCCGACTTCTGAAGATCATAAGTCATCACCAGTTGACCCGATTGACTATTATAACCCCATTTCGGAAACGCCACGAAGCGCTCTACAGGCTTGACCCGCGCAAGCGTCCGTCACTCAAATTTTCGACCTCATCCGCGACCTCTAAAGCCTTCAAAACTGAGTTCGAAGTTTCTGTACCCTGCTGCCAATACCGAAAATCTTTAATATCTTCCAATATACACTTGATCTGGCAATGAAACTTTACTGGCAGACTTATATGACCAAAATGAACCTCCAAGAAAGAAATCAGATCATTCTGAGCACATACGAAAATTACCAAAAATAGTAACTTTCCATAAATAGCAGCTCTGCACAAAATAGCCCTTATTGAATATAAAAACATAAATATTTTTGGGTGATGCAAGATTGCTCTTACACCTAGGATGCTCCTGCATCAGACACCCGGGGTAATTTGAGAAGTGACCCTGTCACGACTCAGGTGTGTAGAGGAAAATCAAGACGATTAACCTCTTCCTTTGTTAGCCATGATGAATCTTCAACAGATCGTCCTTTCCATTTGACCAGATATTCTTCATATGTCCTGTTCCTTGTGCTTCTGCCAACACGACTGTCCAGTATGTCTTCAATCTCCTTGATATCTGAACTAGTTGCTGGAATACTCCACTGTGCTGCTGTGATCTCATCTTCAACACCTCCTTCATGATACTCTGTCAGATCTGAAATGTTAAACACTGGTGAAATATTTAGCTCAGTAGGCAATTCTACCTCATATGCGTTTCCTGAATCATGTTTCTTCAGTATCCTACATGGTCCAAACTTCTTCATTTTCAGCTTGTTATATGTACCAACTAGAAACCGCTCATTCCGCAAATGAACCATGACTTCATCACCAACCTGAAATTCCTTATACCTCCTTTTCTCATCCGCCTTAGCCTTATACTGTGCATTCATCTTGGTAATATGCTTCCTCACCTCCTCATGGATGTTCTTCAAGTGTTCTGCAAAATCCTCAGCTTCAGCACTACTTATTTCTCCTTTATCTATCTTTCTCAATTCAGATGCATTTCTTGGACTACTTCCATATACAATCTAGAATGGTGATTTACCAATGCTCCTGTTGACAGAATTATTGTATGCAAATTCCGCCTGTGGTAAAATCAAATCCCATCCTGCTGGCTTATCTCCAACCAAACATCTCAGCAAATTTCCCAAACTCCTATTCACCACCTCTGTCTGTCCATCAGTCTGTGGATGATGTGATGAACTAAACTTCAAATCTGTCTTCAACTTCTTCCACAATGTACGCCAAAAATATCCAACAAACTTAGTGTCTCGATCTGAAACTATGGTCTTTGGCAAACCATGAAGTCTCACTACTTCTCTGAAAAACAATTCTGCTACATGAACAACATCATTAGTCTTCTTGCAGGGAATGAAATGTGCCATCTTTGAAAATCTGTCAACCACCACAAAAATTGAATCGTGTCCCCGCTGTGTCCTCGGTAAACCAAGAACAAAGTCCATGCTGATATCCTCCCAAGGCTTCTCTGGTACGGGTAATGGCTGATACAATCCTGTATTCTGCTTCACTCCTTTCGCCATCTGACATACTCTGCAACTCTGTACAAACTTCTTCACATCTTGCTGCAACTGTGGCCAATAATAATTCTCACTAACCAAACCAATGGTTTTATCACGACCAAAATGTCCAGCCAATCCTCCGCTATGCTTCTCCTTGATGAGATTCTCCCTCATAGAACTTCGTGGAATACACAACTGACTCCCTCTGAATAGCATATCATCCTGGATGATGAAATCCAACCATTTCATCCTGTTTAGAGTAACAGGTTCTGTGCAAGCTTTCCAAGCTTCACCAAAATCAGGATCCTCTGGATACAAATTCTTGAGTTCCTTGAACCCAACCACTTCAATCTGCATTTCTGTCAGCAATAGTTGCCTTCTGCTAAGAGCATCTGCAACCCTATTAGACTTTCCACTCTTGTGTTTCAAAACAAATGTATAACTCTGCAAAAACTCAACCCATTTCAAATGCCTTTGATTTAATTTTTCTTGACTATTCAAATATTGCAAAGCTTGATGATCAGTATACAAAACAAACTCCTTAGGAAGTAGATAATGTCTCCACTTCTTTAATGCCTGAACTATAGCATAAAATTCCTGATCATAAACAGAATATTTCCTCTTGGCATCATTTAACTTCTCACTAAAATAAGCAACAGGTTTACCTTCTTCGCTCATAACAGCTCCTATTACAGTACCACTAGCATCACAATCTACTTGAAACACCTTATTAAAATCTGGAAGTTCTAAAACAGGTTGTTCTGTAATTTTTATTTTCAACAATTGAAAACTCTTTTCTGCCCCATTAGTCCACTTAAACTCTTTTCTATCCCCTCTCATTGTTTCAGTCAAAGGTCCACAAATACTGCTAAATTTTTTGATAAACTTTCTGTAAAAGCTAGCTAGACCATGAAAAGATCTTACCTCAGTAGCACTCCTTGGAGTAGGCAATTCAAGGATAGCCTGTACCTTCTCTGGGTCCATTTTTAGACCTTCTGCTGAAACTACAAATCCCAAATACACTAACTCTTTCTTCACAAAACTGCACTTCTTCAAATTAATCAGCAATTTTTCTTCTCTCAACTTCTCAAATACCATACGAATATGCATCGTATGCTCCTCCAATGTCTTACGAAAGATCAAAATATCATCTAGGTAAACAATGACAAACTTACCCAAAAATTCTTTCAGAACCTCGTTCATGAGCCGCATGAAAGTGCTCGGTGCATTGGTTAGCCCAAAAGACATGACTAACCACTCATACAGTCCTTCCTTTGTCTTGAAGGCAGTCTTCCATTCATCTCCTTCTCTGATCCGAATCTGATGATATCCACTCTTCAGATCTATCTTTGAGAAATACACAGCTCCACTCAAACAGTCCATAATATCATCCATTCATGGCAATGGAAACCTGTACTTGATTGTGATCTTGTTTATTGCCCTAGAATCTGTACACATCCTCCATTCTCCATTCTTCTTTGGTGCTAATACTGCTGGTACAGCACAGGGACTCAGACTCTCACGGATCAATCCTTTCTGTAACAGTTCATGTACTTGTCTGTTCAACTCCTCACTTTCTACAGGTGTCATTCTGTGTGCTGCCTTATTCGGCAAACTCGCTCCTGGGATCAAGTCCATCTGATGACTGATCTTCCTGACTGGTGGTAATCCATCAGGCACGTTATCGGATACAATATCCTGAAACTCATTCAACAAATCTGCAACTTCTATAGGAACATCTTCTACTTCCTCTTTACCAGCTTTTGGAATTAAAGCAAAACATACATGCTCATGCCTCATACCATTTAGAAAATTTCTTCCATCAACAAAAGTTATCCTTGCATTACCACATACCTTTTCTTCAGTCTCCTTCAATGGTTTTAGCTTATGTCGCACTCCATCCTTTGTCAGGGAATAGGTATTCGCACGACCATCATGTACAGCACATCTGTCAAACTGCCATGGTCTACCCAACAACATATGACATGCATCCATAGATATGATATCACACAATACCTCATCTTGGTATCCGCCGATCTTGAACTTCACCAGGCATTGTTCATTGACCATGACCTTGTGGTCATACTGTACCCAGGCAATCCGATATGGATGTGGGTGTTTCTGTCTCTTGAGCTTCAACTTTGTCACCATCTCTTCTGACACCAAATTGTTAGTGCTTCCACTATCAATAATCACATCACAACATTTACCTTCACACTTGCACCTGGTGCGAAACAGGCTTCTCCTTTGCTCAGGTTCATTCTCACCACTCAACAGGACTCTTCTGTTAATCAACGTTTCTCCTTTTTCAGCATCTTCAGAATTTGATGATCTGACATCTTCATCTACATGTGCAACTCTGGCCTGGCCTTCATTTCTCCTGTCTGTTCTGCCTTGGCGCTGAGGACATTCAAATGCCCTATGACCTTCTTCTCCACAGTGAAAACATGTTCCACGGAAGCCTCCTCGTCCAGATCCTTGTCCTCTTCCTCTTCCCCTCTGATCTCTATTATTCTGATCCTGGAAGCGATTGGAATTATTTCCACGCTGATTCTGACTGCTACTGGCCTCATCCTTCTTTTTCAGATCTTCATTTCGGCCACCATATGACCGTCCACCGCGACCTCTTCCATTGTGTCTGCTCTCGAACTTCTTGTTCAGCTTTTCCTCTACTTTTAGGGCAAATTGGTATGCCTCCTCAATACTGTTCATTCGAACCAGATTCAACTCCTCCTGAATGCTTGGCCTTAACCCATTAAGGTATCGGGCAACTTTCTCCTTATCAGCTTCTGCATGGCCTGTTATGATGAGAAGTCGATAGAACTCCTCTGTATACTCCTAAAAAGATCTTCCTGCTTGCTTCAAACTCTGCATTTTCTTCAGTAGGTCAAGCTCATAATCAACAAGAATGAACTGCCGCTTCAATTTATCCACCATCCGATCCCATCTTGTGATTTTATCTTTCCCTCTTCTATTTCGCTCCAATTGAATTTCTTGCCACCAGATCTTCGCATGACCTTTCAGTCTGGCCTTCGCAAATTTGACTCTATCAGGATCGTCAACATCTTCGTACTCAAATTATTCCTCACATTCATTGATCCAGTCAATCAATTCCTCTGGGTTAAGATTTCCAGAAAATGTAGGAACCTCAATCTTAGGTCTTTTCCCAATCTTGGAAATGGCCCGAAAAAGTCTTTCTTCCTCCTGGTTCACAATTTCAACTTCTCCTGCTTGATATTCTTCTTCGGCTTCATCCTCGCTTTCATCTCTGACATTAAGATTCATTCCTCTGCGAATCTTTTCTTGCAATGCTCGCACTTGTCTCTGCAGCTCTCTAACCTCAGGTGTTACGACACCAGCTCTTCCGCCACGTTCCCTTTGTGGAGGCATTTTCGCGATGCGCGCTGAAACCCTAGCCACAGTCCTGGTGCAAACTGCCTCACAGTCGGTGATCTGTTTACACACTCAAGAACTCCTGCTCTTAATCCACTTGATGAAGGGTGCTCCCCTTAATACCACAAACACATAACAGAAATAGAGAAATAACAACAATATGCAAGAACAGAAAATTGGCTTCTTATTATCTCCACAAATGTGGAATTACAAACTTTCAGAATTACAATATGCAAAGCCACATGGGCATTCCCTTACAATATTCTTTAGGACAAAGCCCCGAATCAATACCCAGATCTACTACCCAGAACTATTCTGAACTGCCTAAGACAATAATACAGCCTTCCTTATATAGGCAATTTCCACCGCCCGAGAAGGTTCCAGAAATTTAGCCCTAAGGGCCGACCAAACTTAGGATTATTTTATTTTTCAATTTATTACATCAAAGTCGGCTCAAAATAACTTTTGAAACCCGAACAGAAATTTTGAAGGAAAATTATTTTTCGCCATTTCAGGTGACCCAACTTCCGAAGATCATAAGTCATCACCAGTTGACCCGATTGACTATTATAACCCCATTTCGAAAATGCCACGAAGCGCTCTACAGGTTTTACCCGCGCAAGCACCTGTCACTCAAATTTTCAACCTCATCCGGGGCCTCTAAAGCCTTCAAAACTGAGTTCAAAGTTTCTGTACCCTGCTGCCAATACCGAAAATCTTCAATATCTTCCAATATACACTTGATCTGGCAATGAAACTTTACTGGCAGACTTATATGACCAAAATGAACCTCCAAGAAAGAAATTAGATCATTCTGAGCACATACAAAAATTACCAAAAATAGTAACTTTCCATAAATAGCAGCTCTGCACAAAATAGCCCTTATTGAATACAAAAATAGAAATATTTTTGGGTGATGCAAGATTGCTCTTACACCCAGAATGCTCCTGCATCAGTAGCTGGGACCCATCATGCATTGTCATATAGCATGGTGAGCTTAAGTGTATTCCCCTAAGTCGCACTTAGGGGGGGTGTTGGTGTAATTAAGTATTTACTAATTACACTTTACTTAAGTTTACTTAGGATAATGCATTTTTATATTAGTTGTCATTGAGACACCTAGGAGTTTGCATTTCATTTTAGCACATGGTTAGGAGAAATTCCACTTTAGATGGTGATAGTTGTCATCTCATACCTCTTCATTTGTGAGATCCACCTTTAGCACTCTTATCACATTATCATCCTCTCATTGTTGCACGTACTTGATATACAATGGAGGATGATTCATCTTTGGTGGACATGTGATTCCACTTAGTGTGGTTGATAGCTTATCATCTTGTTATCATTTAGTCTTATCGCATTGCCTATATATTCAAGCACTCCTAAATTGTACTTAGATTTATTGATGGATTGATTGCATCCATTATCATTTGATCATTATTGAGTTATTCATTTGATCATATCATTTTGTCTCTCTTGTTGTGCTATCTCTTGAGCTTCTAGATCTTGGCATTTTATTCTTTGCCTTGGGAAAATTCTTAAAATGTTGCATATCAGATGGTGAATGAGAATGCATAGTACGACCTATGTGAGATCATGAGAATTCAATTATTTGTGAATATGGAGAGAATCAAGAAGGAAAAGAAATAAAATTTCAAGTATGGTTCATTGCTGGTATGTATATTCTTCTACTTGAAAAATCATTTCTCTGATATCAGTAAGATTCGTTGGTCAACCAGTAGACCTGCAGTAGTATAGATAAATGAATACATAAGGATTTTAGGAAATAAATTTAAAAGCACTATGTGGAGTTAAAAGATTTCCAGAAAATAATGCATGAGAGAGAGAGGATCCCAACTGTATAGTAGAGAAATAAAAAAGAAGATATATGTTTTATTGTGGATACCGATACATGCAGGATGCAGGTGGTACAACCAAGAACTTCTTGGGCTCTACTGATGGGTTATGAGGTATATGGTGATATCATATCAATCCATGTTGATGAGTTACTATCTAAACCAATCGATGCTAATACTCCTAGGTTTGGTACCTATGAAGAAAACCATTTGAAAATACATTCACAGCTAATGGAACTTGTGATAGAGAGAAGAGTAAGGAAATGAGTTGATGAACTAGCCAAGAAGAGTGACATACCAAGGAGATGATGGATAAGATAAGGAAGAAGTTTGTGAGTAAAGAAGTTGGTACTTTTGTTTCTACTATAGAAGTAGAAGAGGAAGAGGTTGTTTCATCCACAACCGATAAGGCAATAGGGAGACAAACTAGAAACTCCACAGTACTAAAGGAAACTCCTTCCCTTGTTACAAGAACATAATAATAGAGGAAAACAACAACACAACTTGAAGTAATGGTGGTTAAGGAAAAGGAAAAGGAAAATTCACCCGAGACTAAGTAGAGAATTGTATACACTTAAAAATAACTTAATAAATTAATTAAATATTTATTATTTAATTAATATTGACTTGATGAATTAATTAAATATTTATTATTTAATTAATATTGATTTCTTCTATTATTAAATAAATTATTCAATTTATTTAATATATTCACTTTATCCTATTCCTCTTATCATGAGTCCTCTAAATTAGTCTTATTAAAGTGATTTAATAAATTATTTAACTGTACAATCACTAATATGACTAAGTTCCCTAATCCATCTCATAGACCTAGTCACCTGACACATCACCTTGGCTAAAATAATTAATTTTTATTAATTATTAATAAGTCATTATCCTCACAAACACATGTCCTATTTTTAAGGGCTATGTGGCTTCATAAGACTTGGTCTCATGACCACATGTCTTCCTCCAAAATTGGTCAAGAAACATTCCCTATTCCTAAGGAGCTTCTCAAGCCACCTGAAGGAGTCAAAGATGACTCATGGGACACTTGTACTAAGAGTCCTTATGGAGAAAGGTCTTTCCCTCTTCTTCTCAATGGTCTTTGTGAGACACTTGACATCTTTCTTTCCCTTCCACCTCCCTCTCTTCTTTTTCAATGTAGGAGGAACATTCTTCCTATTCCTCCTCTCACATTACAACTACACCCCCTTTTCTCTCAACCCCTTCAACCAAGTCAATTTCAACCCTAGGATCCTCCACCTTTCAATCTCCACCCTAGGATCTTGCCACATAGGCTTGAGTCCTCCAAAAACCTATAAAGGGAGCCTTCCTCTTCCTTTGAGAGCCTAATAGCATTAGTCATTTTTCAAGCATTCAATCATCAAAGCAACCAAGCAAACAATAAATCAAGCATCATTGTAAGTCATTTGTATATCATTTCATCCATTAAGTTGCATAATCTAGATTTAGGCTAGTTTGCATAGAAATCATCAAATCTCCACACTTTGAGAGCATCTTGGGCAAAGGAGCATCATTTGGAAATATGAGAGCTCATCACATCCAAGAAATCAAGGCTAGGAGGACAATGGAGACAAGCTACAATGGGTAAGTGAAGGTAAAGCTTTTGTTTTAAGTTCATTTGGCTATTTGTATTCTTCATTGTGTTGCATTTAGATTGATTTAATTGCTTAAATTAGTTAGTATCTCATTTCTAGGAATAAACATTTAATTTGCATACATTTTTGGCAACCACCATGGGGCAACCCATGAAATTTTAACATTTCATTTTAGTTTTCCATGTGCAGTATCTACAGGTACCTTTATGCGCATCCATACCCAATTCCTACACATAAATACATTCTACCTGCGCATATGTCCATACTTGCACATGCATACATTCTATCTACACATTCATTTTCATCACAATATTCTATTATGTCTTTCTTTCTATTTTTGCACATTTGTTTCATATTACGACATTTTTGTTCATTTATGTTGTGCATATACTCCTCCTACGCATTCATATAATCTTGCGGTGCATCCATTCACTACAATTGCACATTCACACAACCTGGGCATTAACTCTATGTTTCTGTGCTTTTATTATATGTAGCTATGCATTTGTTTATTTTTGTTGTTTCATAGCTTTATATTTCATTTTTGTTTTCTAGCTAATAATTTAACAATTTTCTATCCGTTATTGTAGTCTTTTAGGCTATTTTGTAGGATGCTATTGAAGACCCCTTGGAATTACTGACAAATTTCTTTGTAGGTTCCTTTTGAAAACCAAAAAATGGGATTTGTAAAAGAAACCATAACCTTGTTTGTGTTCTTAAAATATAACATTCTTTTCAATTTCGCGTGTTTTCTTTACCTTAGCGGTATCTGTTTATTGTGTTTGTGCTTTTAAAGCATTATTTTTAATTTTGGGTGTAAGAGAAATTGATATAATTTTTAGAGGGCGGTCTTTGGTGGGAAATGAGGTACTCATCCCAAGGAATGACCCAACCGGTAACAGGCTAAAGCCAAGCTCTTCCAAACTGGTATATAAAAAATTTCATTATGATTAGTCTCACAATGGATAGGTGTGAATTCGTTATGACAACCAAAATCTCCTCTAATACCTGCATGGTGCGTTAAAATCCCTACATTGCTAAGGTGAAAATATTGCATTGGAAGGATTGGGAGAGTCCCCTTAATTGTGAATGTGGAATGATCATAACCACTTGAAGGGATGACCTTACTATACACTTTATTTTAGAGGCCAAAAACCTTCTATTTGTTGGCTTAATGGGTCACCCAAGCCTGTGAAGACACCCCACATTACTCACGGCTCATAGTAGAGATAGCGGTTCTTTAGGAAGTAATAACCCATTGAATTCAGAACTTGGTGTGCCAGAGAAGTGAGTGCACTATAAGGAGGAGCCCGTGCCTCCAAGTTCCTAGGCTATCCACTTTAGATATGCGTGGCTAGATTTTATCCAAGTGGAGATTCAACATATATTGTCCTTGCCAACCTTAGGATTTGTAGGCATGTATGTGCATTCATACTAGATTAAATTAGCAATCAATCATTTATGTTTTATGTGTGTGTGTATATGCATTTTCTTTTACCAAAAATCATCAAAATAGTACCCAAAAAAACTCAAAAATTTCTCAAAAAATTGCCAAAAACCCGAGCTATGCATTTATTACATTTTGTTGCGCATTTGATCAACTATCCTGCGCATTTTTCACTATCAATGCACATAAACTGATTTTTGTTGTGCATTTTTTATCTTATGTTGTGTATACATAACATTGTCCTGCACATTTGTGTCTACCCATTCATCACAAAGACCTTTTGTACAGATCCTAGCATTTTCACACTTGCTTTTTCAGATACCCATTTTTGTCTTCCTTCTAATTTTGGAAAAATATTCGATCTATACAGAACTTTGATACCTAGTTTGACCATTTTCCTCAAATTTCATCATCTTTTTATTCATCCCAAATCCTCAAAATCACCATTTAGTGTTGAATTAATACCTTGGATATCAGATTTGATCTTTGTGAGTTGTCTATCAGGATTTATCATCCTTAACCAAGAACTTACTTAGGTTTCATCTCTTGATTCTGTTGGTCATATCATAATGAGTTTCATACCTCATATAGACTTAGATTATCAAGTTATTTCATTTATCTCAACACTTTAGTGTTCCTTTCTACATCTATCTTTCTAAAACATATCAATTTGATTCATCAAAACTTTCATCCCATCATCATCTTGCATCTTTTTATGGTTCAAACTTGATCTCAAAAACTCAAACAACTAGTTAATCCAGAATCTGTAGACAACATGGCAAGCAATAGTAGTGATGAAAATCCTTGGTCAAAATTTTCTAAGAGGGATATATTTTTACAACCGAGGAAGAACCAACAGATCAATAATTGAGAGAATCTATGCAAGATCCTAGGTTCCACAAAGTTATGGAGAGAATTCTAGACATGGATAAGGAAAAATACTTCTCATGCTTGCTCAACAAGGAGTTAGGCTACCTACTAATTTTGATGTCCCTACTCTCATAGAACCCCCTATGACTAATAATAAAGAAAGACCTAGTGGTTCTCAAGAGACACATGCTCATGGAGCTATGGAAGACGAACAACATAGTGCTTCCCATAACACTCAAGGATCTACATTATCTTTGGACCCCATTTTACAACAAATCTAGATGCTTCAACAACAAATTCATGATATTCAAACTGGATCTTCAACCAAGAAATATTCCTTAGATGATATAAGTCCTTATCCTTTTGACAAGCACTTAGCAATGATTCCATTCTCTCCTCATTTTGAGGTGCCTAAATTTGACAAATACAAATGGAATTCATATCCACAAGACCACATTCATGAGTTTTGTGTTGCTTGTATTGAAGTCTCTCACAATGACACTTATTTTATGTGACTATTTCCATGTAGTTTAGGAGGACAAGCCATGGCATGGTTCTCCAAACTACCCCCAGACATCAAATCATTCAATGAACTTATTGACAAATTTGTAACTCACTATTCATATAACATCAAATATGAAGTCACTATGCTTGATCTTTTTAATGCACAACAAAAGAATGGAGAACCTGTCCTTAATTTTTTGCAAAGATGGCGTCAATTATTTGCCAAGTATCCATGAACTATTCTTGAACGAGAAAAGATTGATATCTTTGTGCATAACCTTACACTAGAAATGAGTTATAGGTTACAATTACAATGTCCTCCAAGTTTTAACAAACTCATTGAAAATGGAGTCAAGATTGAGGAAGAAACGGTTAGAAAAGGTGAGATTAATATTTACACTAAAGATAATGTTGGATCTTCAAATTTGAATCCCAATAACAACAACGATGACAAATCCAAATTTTGGAACACAAACAAGAACATTGTCAATGATGGGATTGTTGATAACTGACATGTTAAACCAATTCAACATGTCCTCAATTTCATGAGAAAAGCCAATTCTACTCAACCTACTCATAGCAATCAAATTGCAACTCAGAATACCAGCAACAATCCTTCTAATTCAAGATTACCCTTTATGCCACGCAGAAGAACTTTTACTCCTCTAGGTGAGTCTCTTGAATCTGCACTAAGGAAATTGATCACAAAGAAAGTATCTTGAATCATTTGTTAATTAATTAATTATTTAATTAATTTTATTTTTTTATGCCATTAATTCCTCCTATTTTAATTAAACATATTTAATTAAAGAATCCCTCCCCAAACTACTTAAATCAAATTTCAATAATTTCCCCCCATTTATTGAATCATTATTTGATCAAGGATGCCACATTCCCTAAATAAATAAAATATTTATTTAATCCTCCAAAACCCTAGAATCTTCTAGACTTTCCTAAACTCTCCTAAACCCTTCCTAAACCAACTTAGGAGGTGATTCCTACATTTCTTAGCCTAAACCAGTCTTCTTTGACTTTTGGTCAAACCCCTTCATTAATGAGCCTTACAGACTCATTAATGACTCCTTACACACTCTTTAAGGCCTCTTACAGCTTCATAAAGAGACCCATGTCTTCTCTTCCACCCTTGTTCCCCTTGCAGACTTCCCTAGCATTTCTCACACATGTGTGAGCAACCTTAACCAAGGTCAAATCTTACCATGCCCCAAACCTTACCCCAAACTCTACCCCAAACCTTACCTCTGACCCTAACTCCTCTTTGACCTAACCCAAGCCCTTCCTTAAATCCTATAAATACCCTCAACTCTAAGAGCAAAAAAAGCAATTTTACTCTTTCATATTAAGTAGTATTATGATGCAATTTTATTTCTAGCTCTTGGCATAATCTTTAAATCTAGTTCTTTTCTAAGTTTTAAGAACACATCATAGCTTATAACTAATGGATTAACCTAGTTTAATTTATTGTTTTGTATTTCTTTACATCATATCACATCTCATTTGGATTAAAATCAACTCTAGATTAAGCATTTGTAGCTAGTTTTGCATTTCATCCTCATTAGGCTCCTTAAGGCCCTAGGAACAAATTAGGTGCTCTATACCTGATTGTGTGCCAATTTGAGGTTCTTATGGTCCCTTATCCATCCCAATACGTCCTAATATGAATAAGGGATAAGCTCCATGTGTTTTTGAGAGCACACCCACATCCCTCCTATAGGAGTAAATCAAACAGTGCTTGGGTGCACCTGTTTTAGGCTCAACATGAGGTGGCTTAGTTAGATGTTTCTATTTTTCAATAGATATAAATGCTAGATTAATCTAATGTTTGCCTTGTTTATGCCTGTTCTGAACATATGCAGATAACCTAGTCTACATTCCAGCACGCCTAGTGGGACCCCTATCCTAATCATCTACTCCAAAAGCATCGAAACTCGGTTATTTTTCTTGATTTTATTAAAATTCTAGGATGTGTTATTTCATCCTCTATCACACCTACACATTTTTTGTCCACAAATGTGCATCTGTGCAAAAAAATATATATTTGCACATTGGTTTACTAGAACTGTGCTTCTGTGAGATCGCGTTGTACATCCATTATTTCCTATTGCACATATGATCATTCAGGCTACACATTTATTGGACCGAAGCACACTTTTATGTTGTGTTTGCAAAGTTGCATTATTGCAACTTTAGTAGAAAAGTAAAGTTGCGCATTTGTCTAATTAAACTGCGCAAACATTAGAAAAACAACGTCGCATCCACGGGACACAAGTGCACATTTGTAAGTACTACTACACATTTGTTTATTATTGTTGTGCATTTGTTTATGTTGATGCACTTTTGTTTTAAACTGTTGTGCATTTGTTCATTCTGCAATAGGGTAAAAATAACTACACACATCTACTTTGGGTTATCTAAAATCAACTTAAAAGCTTTTTTTTAGTTTCCTGCAGCAAACAAGGAACACTCTTTTGGGCATAAAATTGAACTTTCTAAAAAACACAATCTCAAATGCCTAAAAAATAATCAAAAAATCTTTTTTTTTTTTTATGTTTTAGTAATTTGCATTTTTGGAGGCCTTCGGAGCATTTCTAGGCCTATGTTGCTTCTTGAAATTTGCCTCTAGATAATTGGATTATCTTTCCTATAAACGGTGCATCTTTTTGAGTTGTAAGCAAAACGTTGTGCCTTCTGCAAGGGGGTATAAATTTCAAATTTGTTTTTTTCATCAGCTAGTTTTTTGTTCTAATCAAATTGGGCTCTAAAAATTCAAATCTCGAGTGCATAAAGGAAAGAAATCAAAATCAAATCAAGAGTCATTTTGTTTGAGTCCAAAAGCAAACACAATCTTGAATGTCCTAAAAGTGAAAGAAAAGCATTTCCATTTCATTCCTAAAGTTCAAAATTAGGTTCCTAAGTGAAGCACAAACTCAATTTTGAATGCCCAATTTGCATAAATCTCTCTAAATTCTTGTTTTCAAAGAGAAAAGAACAAATCAAAACCTTAACTATTTGTGCTTGCAAGCTTTCAAATTTAATCACTTAACTCAAAAATTGGGAAAGAATCTTCATGATGTGCATCTAGGAGTTTCCCTTTTTCAAGCACATCCTTAAAATCTAAGTGACGTAAAACACTTGAACTTAGACAAGTTCATTTGTTCTACTTCTAGCAAAGCCTATCCAAAGAGAAAAGTGCTTCTTCTTTGGAGAATGACTTCAAACTGGTACTTCCCTAACCGATATAGAAATAAAGCGTTGAGCAAACTCTTGCTTCATCCCCCCAAGCTCAGGCGATGCGTGTTGATGGTAGCCTGAGGTAGGTGAATATCCCTACTATTTTGGCATGGTCAACTAGGCTCTTAAGTAAGTCATGAGTGTACAAACCGATTAGAGGACTCCACGGATCAAACTACAAACTTGTTAAATCAGAAGCTACCCGATCTACTCCCGAAGGTATCAAAATCTTTGTGCAAGGACCAATCCTTGTGGTTTCCCGGATCACCTTAAGACACTCACCATATGTATCCCTCTTTTGAGGTATCAAGTTATGGGCAAAGATTCTGATACTAGCCTTCCCTTAGGTAGTTCTATTTGGTGTGTTCTTTCGAAGTTCAAAGCTCAGTACAAAACATTTGTCAAAACATACACTCTCTTTTCAAAAACTTTATCAGATTTAGTGGTCAGAACTATTTGCTTGTATCCCACAAAGTTGCTTTGTCCTTTGTTGGGATTGTTTTCAAAAGTGCCTTTATTGAGTTTTATCCTTTACCATTGGAAAACATCAAAATTAAGCCAAAACTTGATCAAAATCTTCCAAACATTCTTGCAGAGAGATCCTTCAAAAAATTAGATACCCAAGAGCCTTGATTCAATCTAATCTTCCTAAAGCTATGTCTGATTTGATAAAACACAAGAAAGCTAAGCTTCCCAATTCTCGAGTCCATCAAGATAAGAAAGTTGCAAAGAGGAATCTCAAAGATCACCAACCTTCCCTAAAAGCAACCCAAGAAGAAGAGAAGTATCTGGAGAAGATTGACAATGTGGAATATAACGCTAGAGTAAAGTAGTTTGCTTACTCATTCCTAGTTAACTATCGCTATGTCAACCTAGAAAGAGAAGACTAGCGTGGACCATCGTATACCCTCCATTCCTTCATAATCCTACAATCCAATATCAACATCCTTTACATCCTTGATCATTCTTAGATTCATCTTTGCATCATCATTCATCACTAGTTGCATCCTAAGTCATTCTTAGCTGCATCCTTGCATTATTTACCATCTTTCTAGTTGCACCATATTTTATCCTTTTCGGTTGCATCTAGGTCATCCTCTTAGAAAGATAGCATCATTCAATCATCCTTCATCATCCTTCCATCAACAATCCACAAATTAGAATCCCAAATCCTTGATCCATCATCCTTGTCATTATTAATCATTATTGATCCAAATCAAACATCCATCATCCAAATCAAAAACACACCATCTTTTGCACCAAATCCAATGATCCAAAATCATAACACTTAGTGTTGTATCCTTTGATTTGCTTCCAAATCCTTATCCCAAATAAAAAATCTACACCCTTTGACAGAGAATTGTCTAGGGAATCCTTACTTGTCCTTGTTAGCCTCATAATCTTGAGCAAGAGATTGGCACACCTTGATAAGAATCCAGTCTTCCAAAGATCATTAGTCTATCTTAGGTTGACAATCCTCACTGATCCTACATAAAAAAGAAGCACCTCATTTGAATGATACTTAGTAAATCCTTCACCATCCTCCACAAAATCCTCCACCATTTTTGAGCATTCCACCAATCTTCCACCATCTTCCACCAATCTTCCACCATCCTTGATCCAAATCAAGCATCCCATCATCCTTCAGAGTATCCCACCAATCCTTCACCATCCTACCATTCTTCAATTGTTCCAAATCCTTGCATCACATCATAGAAATCCACCATCCTTAGATTTTCTTTAGACTTGCATCCATCATCCTTATAGTCTTTAGAAATAATCTTGCATCCATCCAACATCTACATTTTCATCCTTAGATCTGCATTCCATGGCTGTCAAGACTCGGTCCAAGAGGAGAAGGAACATGGATCCCAACTTGGCCTCTATTTCCTCCGATCCTAAAAATCCTACCAACGCGATGGTAACTTACAATGCCCAAATCCTGCAAAAAAAGAATGTCTGTGATGATCCCAACAGACCCCCTACTTCATTTTCTATGGAGACATTCATGAGCCATCCAAGGAATGCACAAATAGTCAGTGCACTTATTGATCAGAATCAAAAAAACATACTGGCTAATTTTCCCAAGAAGGTACTCCCATTCCACCATATCTCCAACCTCACATCCCCATAAACACCATCCAAATCCCAGTAGAAGCCTACACACCCATCATCCAACAAATGCCTAATCTTAATTTGTACATATCTCAAGTAGCTTCGCCCATCCCTCCTCTCTTGCAAAGTAGTTTCACAAATCCTACAACAAAAGCAACACAATCTACTCCATTTTCCATCATGGGAACACCATCATCTTCCATAGCATCTCAAGTTATCCCTTATACCCAAAGCTTCATGCAAAACCAACTGACACTTTCCACACAAGCCATTACACAAACAATTCCTCCACCATCCATGAGCAAAGCAACATCACCCTTTTCAGGGGAAACACAATCATTCCCCTCTTTCACTCAAGCTTTTGCATCAATGCCATCATTTATGGGGGCAACACAATCATTTCCCACTTTCTCCCAGCAAGCTTCCACATCAACATCACCATTCTCGTGGGCAACAAAATAATCTTCTTCCACTCTCCAACAAGAATTTACCCAAGCACAAACCCAATAAGTTGCTTTCACCATAGGCATGCCTTCCATGGGATTTCCAAATCCACCATTTACATCCTAAGGTCCTATCATCACTTCATATTTCACATCACAACTCCTACCATGAACCGGTTCTTATTGGGGCCTCACCCAAGTAGAAATGCAAGCCTTAGTCATCCCAATCCAGTCTCACATGTCCATGCTTGCAACCCAACAAGTCACATTTCCCCAAGAAATGCAACTACAACAATTGCAACCTTCGCCAACTTCATCCTTTCCTTCATATACTAACTACCTATCTATTCCACCCACCGCATGTCAAGTAGTTCCACTAGCTCAACACCAAAGTTCATCTCATCTTGCTAGCTACCTAGCTCAATTGCCTCCTATCACTAGCTTCCCCACATCAGTTCCACCCTAAAGAAATGCAGGCATGCACCCAGCCTACATCAACCATGTACAACAAGAACCATATTATCAACAAGCTGCACCATTTCATTAGCCTCCTCCACTGCAACAATGCTTCCTAGCACAGTGGCAACAAAATCTCACCATCCCCCAACAACAACAAGCTTCATCATACTTGGTGCAACACCAAAAAATTCCCACCATCCCTCATCAACAACAAGCCACTTCATATCCTCTGCAACAATATGCTCCTGCACCTCAGTAGCAATATGCTCCCCAATAACCATCACCCCAACATCCATTCCAATCTGCCCATCTTACTGGGCAGTCTCCATATCCCACTCCATAATACCCTCCACCAAATCACCCTTATTTACTAACACCATTAGATCCTTTCCCAATGGGAGTACCAACTCCAATGTTGATCAATGCTGAGTGGAAAGAAATGAAGAATGCTCTTAAGGAGCTCAAAATCAGAACAAAGAGAAAGACCTTTAAATTTGAGGAGGTGTGTCCCTATCCTTTCGATCAATCGATCACAACTGTCCCTTTCCCTAAGCATTTTGAGACACCCAAATTTGATAAATATCGAGGGAAAGGAGACCCAGTAAGCCACGTCAAAGAGTTCTATATGGAATGCCAAGAAGTGGCATATAGTGATAATTACCTTATGTGCCTATTCCCCAAAAGCTTGGGAGGAACTGCTATTGAATGGTTCTACAAAATACCTTATGGGAAAATCTCAACCTTTTTCGAGCTCTTTGAAAAGTTCATTGCCTAGTATGCCCATAATATTGAGAATGAGTTGTGCTTACTAGACCTTTGCAACTCAAAGTAGAAAGGAGGAGAAATCCTAGCTGACTATTTGCAATGATGGCAAAACCTCACTACTAGGTTATCATACCAACCACCTGAGAATTAGCATCCAACCAAGATCTTTATCGATAACCTGCATCTGAAACTATCCCACTTCATGAGGATGAACTACATCCAAACCTACCAAGATATCAAAAGCAAGGGGATAGATATTGAAAGAGCCCTCCTAGACAAAGACACAATCTGACATTATACAGACGATTCCCACAATAAGCCCAACAATGATAAACCTTGTTACTGGAATTGAAACAAAAATGTTGTTACTGATGGAGCCATAGACACTAAACATGTCCAAATTGTTGTGGCCAGTCCTACACTTATTCCCACATATCAACAACAACAACCTCAGATCAATCAACAACCTATGCAGTAATATCAGCCCCAAAACAATCAACACCAATATCAACAACAAGCACCAAACAATCAGCAACCCATGTTGCTTGCTCAAAATCAACACCAAAATCCAACCAATCAGGCCAATGCCATATCCACTACCCCTAATCAGAATAGGCCTCAAGCCCAGACCCACCAAAGAGAATTTTCACACCTCTTGGTGAACCTCTGGACATAATCTTTGATTGCATGGCCAAGACCAATCTAATCATGTACCCACCAACTTAGCAATTTGATGATGCCACTCCCAAACCTAACTAGTACAAAGATCATGAATACTATGATTATCATTATGTCAAAGGACACACTACCCTAAGGTGCATGAAACTAAAGCATTACATCCAAGATCTCATGGATAGAAAGGAGATCCAAGTGGACACACCAGTGCAAGCCTTGCCTAATGCCAATCTACAGATTTATCAGAACATGTACCCACAACACAATGCTGGGAAGAACCAAGCTAATGTTAATCCTCCACCCCAAAACCAAGGCAAAGGAAATCAGGGAGACCATGCTGACCACAAAGACTATACAAATGCCCATATCAACTATGACAAATTTGTTGGATGTATAACCCAAGTCAAGCCCATAATCAATGTCATCCACATCAAAGGAGCAGAAAGTCAGTGTGCTATTACAACACACCAAGGCCAGATATCTATCTTTAGTGCCACTCCAAGGCCAACACACAATGCACAATACAACCTTATAGAATATCTTGGGAATACACCTGCCCAAATCTCCATCCTCGACCTTCTCCACACTTCACCCATCCATCAAGAAATCCTCAACTGAGCCCTCCATGAAGGACATGTCCCCATAGACATTAACACCATCCAGTTTAAAAACCTCGTGGGACATCTATCCACATCCCATGCTTTATCCTTCAAGCAATCTAACATACCATCTATTACACCTAACCATAATTTCCCTCTCCGCATCGTCGTTATGGTCAGAGATTTTTCTATTAAAAGGGTCATGATAGATAATGGCTTGGCCCTAAACTTGTGCACTTTGAAATTCATACAATAGATAGGGTTCATAGAAGCTGATATATCACATGAAGTAATCACCATCAAGGCATATGATAACTTGGAGTGTACCTCTGAAGGTACCATTCTTTTGCCTATCAAGATAGGACTAGTGACTCAAGACACGATTTGGCATGTTGTTCATCTTGACCTACCGTTTAACATCCTCCTCGACTGACCATGAATTCATTCCATCAAGGCTATACCATCCACTTATTATCAGTGCGTCAAATTTTCGCATCAAGGCACTGAGGTTACCATCCATGTAGATCCCCAACCCTTTGCATACTATCGTGCGATGGAAGCATCCTTCCCTCATTCCACTCATTGTCCTGGAACCAAAATTGGCACTTCTGTCGCCAGCTCTTCCTGATCCCATAGCGATCCAGAGACTGTCCTTGCCTCCACTTTCTCCTCCATCAAGATCAACAACTAGGGCTATGGTGAATATAGCTTAATTGATGCATTTTCAGTAGGGCCCTACCTTTTGATCCACACACCCAAGGGCACCCAAGTCACCAAAGCAAGCCCGCTGAATCCAAGCATGAAATCAAGAAAATGGGACCTATGACTTTTGTATCCCATGGAAATATAGATAGTCAAGAGATGGACCTTGACATTAATCGGTGGTTATATAGAGATCCCCCACCACCTAACACTGAACTCCTTGGCTACTTCAAAGAGAAATATCCAACATCACACAAGTATGGCACTAAATAATGGAAATACCAAGGCGGTGGTCTAGGACCACAAGAAGGCGGAAGAAAAGACCCAATTACAGCCTCAAAGAGTCCAAAGCACCAAGGTCTTGGATTTACTAGCCCTCACCTTCCTACACAAGAACCCAATACCGCAACTGGGAGCACTAACTTGGCCAACGTTCCCTTCTTGAATAGCCAGGATGATCTCATAGAGGAAGACATCCCTGAAGAGGAAGAAAATAAATCATATGATGACATCTTTGAAAATGATACCCTCCTAGATGCTTTTGTCCTCCATCAACTCGCCATTAACGTCATATAACTCCCCCTCATCCACACCAAACTCATAGACTGGGATCAACCAAGCATCACACACATCAATGAGTTCCAAAGAACCAAAGTGCTCCTAAGGTTTATGGGAGCATCAAGCTAACAAGAAGATCAAGAACAAGAATCAGCTCATGTCTGCAAGCTTGACCACAAAGGGTATTTCAAGGAGGAGGCAAGATTTAGCCACAAAATTAAAACAGAAAAAGAAACGAATGATTCCTATGTGAAAACCTCTCTAGGGCACATTCTGATTCTAAAAAAGAAAAAGAGAAAATAAAAGGGTGTATCTTCTGGTGAAAACCTTTCTAAGGTGCTAGAAGATGAAGACTTGCCTCTTCCTCCCATCCAAGATTATAGACCCGAGCAGTTGCCTATTATCATTGAAGAAACCAAGCTAGTTAACTTGGGTACATAAGAATGCCTTAAAATCATCTACATTGCAACATCTTTAACCAAGGGTGAAGAAATGGCTTTCACTTCACTTCTCCAAGAAGACACCACAAACTTCGCATGGTCATATGCACACATGCCTGGGCTTGATCCAAATCTTGTTGTGCACAATCTTGTAGTGGACCCTAATGCCAAGCTGGTAAAGCAAAAGCTACACAAGATGCATCCTAAAGTGGCCCTATTGGTAAAAATAGAACCGAAGAAGCTCCTAGAAGCAAAGATCATCAAAGCCATTGATTAATTTGAGTGGATTTCCAACATGGTGCCTGTTACTAAACCCTCAGGTGAGATTAGAATATGTAGTGACTTTAGAGATCTGAATAAAGTGTGTCCTAAGGATGATTTCCCACTTCCCAACATAGACATGATTGTAGACCTGATAGTGGGCCACGAGATGTTGTCACTCATGGATGGTTTCTCAAGATACAATTAGATCAACACAGCAGAAGAAGATCAACACAAAACAACTTTCACAACACCATGGGGAACCTTCTGCTATAGCATGATGCCATTTGGGCTCAAGAATGCCAGAGCTACATATCAAAGAGCAATGAGAGCCATATTCCATAATATGATACATAAAATCCTGGAAGACTATGTGGATGATATTCTTACAAAATCTAAGACACGAGGTGAACACCTAGACATCCTTGAGAGCATGTTCGATTGTCTGCATCATTATGGCTTGAAGCTGAATTCAAATAAATGTGTCTTTGGTGTAACATCTAGAAAGCTTCTAGGCTTTATAGTGTCACAATGTGACATAGAGATCGACCCTAAAAAGGTCAAAGCTATAACAGAAATGCCTCCTCCCAGCACAATCAAGTAGCTCTAAAGTTTAGAAGGATAGCTTCAATCAATGCATCGATTTATGTCACAGCTAGCAGACAAGTGCCAACCTTTTATGCATATGCTCCACAAGGAAACAAGCTTCAAATGGGATCCTATCTATTAGAGAAGCTTTGAGAAGCTCAATGAATATCTAGCTAACTCTCCCATCCTTGTATCACTAGTTTTAGGATGCCCTCTCATACTCTACATCTTGACAACCACTACAACACTAGGGACAATCTTAGCACAACATGATGATGACAACAAAGAGAGAGCCATTTACTATATTAGTCACACTCTAGTCGGCTATGAGCTCAATTACTCCCTAATGGAGAAAGCATGATTTGCAGTGGTATTTTAAACTTAGAAGCTCATACATTACATGCTTAGCCACACAATCAGGCTAATCTCAAAAGTGGACCCTCTCAAATATCTGCTATCTAGAATAACTATCACATGCCATATGGAAACATGGGTCATGTTACTCAGCGAGTTTGACATCCATTACATAGATTAGAGGTAATCAAAGGGCAAGTAATTGCTAATCAACTAGTAGAAGCACCTTTGGTTGATGCATATCTACTAATCATGGAATTCCCTGATGAGCACCTATGCATGATCGAAGAACAACCCACATGGAAACTCTACTTCGATGGCTCCTGCACATCACATGGATTAGGGGTAGGAATCTTATTCATCACACCTCAAGGTGACTACATTCCCAAATCATTCAAATTGGGATTCCCATGTACTAACAACATTGCAGAATATGAGGCACTCATCTCAGGCCTCAAAACAACATCCAGTGGAATATCACAGAACTGTAAGTGTTTGGAGACTTGCAACTTATTATCAAGCAAGTCCTAGATGAATTTTAGGCAAAGGATGACAAGCTATTACCCTACAAGGAACTAGTGGATAGACTAAAAGAGCATTTCTTGAATCTACAGTTTACGTAGATACAGAGGCTTCATAACAAAGCAGCTAACACAATGGCAACAATCATATCCTTATTGGAAATCCCACATGACTCATCATAGTATGAATTCTTAGTTGAGTAGCTACACATGCCTGCTTATGAGAATGCCGATCCAAAAATGGTGTGTGTCTTGGTTGGTCCTCAGTCCCCATGGTACCTGTTACCCAAAAATTCCCTATCATTCATTTTTGGCCATGGTCCTATTTTCCAAAGAAGTGCTCAAGTGTCAAAAACCCAGTGTGTTTTCTACTTTTTGGGTCGAAAACCCAGTGTGTTTTCAACCTTCTCCCCTAGATCCCTCTGTGTTTTTAACCTTCAAGTGCGCAACTCTGACCAGGCAGGTCCCAGTTCCTCATAGTTGTGCAAGTGCAGTGGAGATTTGACGGCTGTCGCATAATCTCATGGAATCTTTCGAGCCCATGAGATCATGCGACAACAGTCAGATTAGAATCCTCTTGGCCTGTTCTAATTTTTCATTACCTTTTGGCGGCCACTTAAATCTTCAATTTACCCCATGCGCGAAATACTTCCTAAGTCTTTGGTTTAATTTTTCCTAAGTCTCGACGCACTTTTATTTTTCTAAGCCACTAAACCCCAGCAAGATTTGATGGTCCTCGCTATACCGCCAGCCCAAGATGCATCCTATTTAAGATCGCGGTCTAGCGATGATCATTGATCTTCCTTGCTTTACAAAATCCTAATCTATTGGTGGGCCCAATGGTTGTTTTTGAAGAACGTTAGCGATCTTTCACATGATCACATAGCCCCTTTTTAGCCTATGCGAACATGCAACAAACTGTTAGCCACGCTGATAAGAGCTTGCAGTTTGGCGGTGGGCCTGCAATTTGGTGATGTGCCCGCTTCTCAGTGGCTGGCTAGTGGTGACGTGTTCAGTCAACAGGGACTTCGATAGTTGCTGGTGGGTCCTTGGGTGGTGACGTGCCCATGTTCCATTGGCTGGCTAGTGATGAACATTTGCAGGTGGGTCTGGATTTCTTAAATGAGGTGGCGGTCAACGGGTAGCATCTTCTAGTTGGTCGCATGATCGCATGGGATCTTTCAATCCCATGCGACCATGCGACAAGCCGTCAACGGTCATGATGGGGTTCAAGCAGGTGGTCAGCGTAATAGTTTCATGCTAGTCACATGATCGCATGCGGCTTCCTAACTGCATGCGACCATGCGACAAGCCTCTAGCGGTCAGCAGGGACTTTGACTCCGGCAGTGGGTTCGTGGACGGTGATGTATCCATTTGGACTAAGGTGGCGAAGGTTCTTGCAGGCCCGGGTGTCTATGTGGCAGCAGGGTGAGTTTTCAAAGGCTTGTTGCATGATCCCATGAAGGCTTTTGAGCTCATGCGATCATGCGACCAATGATATTTTCAAGGTGGTGCGGCCAGTTTTTCATGGGCTTTCTTCTGAGGGGGATGTTGCAAGTGGAGGTAGCTAAAAATTTATGACTTTGGAGGTGGTTACAGTTGGATAGAATTTTGTAGATATTTTAGGCCACCATTTTGGGTCCTTTCCAATATCTGATCGGATTTTGAGAGTATTCATGACTCAGTGGGCTTGCAGGGAGGTAGATGGATCAAGGTTGTTGATCTGTAGGTAGGATCAGTACAGGCATGGGCACGCAAGCACATATATGATCGGTTGAGATATTTTCATGAACTTTTATGATTAGAAGTGATTATTTTAGGGTTGGATTATTTTATGCATATCTTGTAGCCCTAAAAGTTTGATTCCTGCCTGCGTGCAGGGGATGTATATATTGTTTTTTGGAGCCTTTAGGGCTCGAAATCCAACAATTGTAAAAAGGAAGGTTTTCTTTCTCAGAGAGCAATTTGTGGCAATTTTCTTGCCCTTTGGCTTTCTACAGTTGTAATTTTCATTTATTGTTAAAATATTGCAAAGCATTTTGTGACATTCTCCTGTCCTTATGCTTTCTTATGTGGATTATCTCTTATTGAATTCAGTATATGTATGTTCAGTAACTTTTAGGTTATTTTTTTATTCCTCTTTCTTTCTGCAATTCATGTGTATGTTTATGAATGATCTGATTTGAATGCTTTTGTGGGCATACTTCCACCCCTGGCAATCTATCTCATTCCTATACCCAATTGCAGAGATGAATGTTTATCTGCAGGTTATAGTCTGTGTCTGACTCTTTAGGAGTACTACTGTCTTGAGAAATTCCCTTTTCCTTGCATAGTATTCCTTTATTGCAGACCCCTCTATAAAATATTTATGCAAGCCTATTCATTGAGTTGTAATCTCCTAGACCTAGGATTGTGTATTGTTTTCATCCTTCATACTGCAATTCATACCCTAGTTTCAGTGCATCACCTAGTAGGTAGTTTGCTTTCCTATTATTTCCATTTCATGCACTCCTTCTAACCCTTTCCCCTCAAAGTTTACTTTCCTGTTAAGAGCAAACTAAGGTGATTATCCAAGAGGAACCAGCCTAGAATCTGGAGGTCTCATCTCGGTTAGCAAAGGTCCCACAACCTTGAGATGATTCCCATGTTATACTGGATTATCAAGACTACAAGAGCTTGAGTTTAGAGGTGCAAATTTAGTGTATAACAGTACCATGAAATCCATGCATATCTAAAAAATGGTATCATATCTCCCCATCTCACCAATAGCCAATGCTAAAACCTAATTCAAAGAGCTTCCTGCTACACTCTTGTAGCCAACTCCATTTATCATTGAGGATATCATAACATCATCTCTAGGTGTTTAGATTCAAATGAGGTTGTCCTAGCTTTATAAGAGGTCCACGCTAGACTTTGTGGTGCCCACACGAGTGACATGGTTCTAGCAAAGCAGTTGCTTCAAGTCGGGTATTATTGGCCTACAATGGAACATGATGCTTGTGAATTCATCATGAAATGTCTACCATGTCAACAACATGCAAATCAGATTCATGTGCCAGCACAAGACTTATAGCCCATTGTGCCACCTTGGCCATTTTTAGGCTGGGGCTTCGACCTTGTTGGATTAATCATTCCCCTTTCCTCATATGGATATAAGTAAATCATAACAACTACATAGTACTTTACAAAGTGGGTTGAAGTAATTCCACTCACCCACACTATTGGCATCCAAATATCCAAGTTCATCCTATACCACATCATTTGTTGCTTCGACATACCATCTACCATCTTCATAGACCACAACACACCATTTGAAAACCAACATGTGGATGATCTGTGTGCTAGAATCCACATCCATCATCGTTTCTCCAGTCCATATTTCCCTCAAGGACATAGCCAAGTTGAGGCAACCAACAAAACCATCCTGAAAATTCTCAAGAAGGTTGTCAATGATTCTGGTCATTGTTGGCACCCTCAAATAAATCCCATCCTCTGGGCCTACTGTACTTCTTATCGTACTCCCATAGGCACCACAACATATTCCCTTGTATATGGTACTGAAGCTATTCTACCCATCAAGGTTGAGCTCCCATCATTGTGAGTCTCCATTAAAAACTACTCTACAGACGAAGACTATCAAGTGGCACACCTCACATAGCTAGACCTATTAGATAAAAAGAGACAAAAAACATATGATCACCTAGTTGCATACCAGAATCAACTCAAATGGAGTTATAACAAGAAGGTCCATCCTAGACAGTTCCAAGTGGGTGACATGGTCCTAAAGGAAAATTAGAAAGTGCAAGCACACTGAGAGAAGTGATGAGTCAATATTATGGAATGTTTTTTTTATGATTTTATAAGTTCAGACTTGAATATCTTATGGTTTTTCATGAACATTATACAATCTTTTATGTTTCTAAGCTTTAGCTATATGTATATTTGATACTTATGAAACTTAAGGACAAGACTGAATATATATATATAGATTAATGAATGTTATGATAAAATCTGGTATCTTTCTTCTCTAGCTTTAATGGGTAGATCTCTCGCAGTCGTATGACAAGGCTACATTAAAATAGGGAAACTTATTATAATCTTTGCCTTGGATTCATGTTTTGGATTCTATTATGTTAACCTTTTGCAGGAAGAATAAGTCAGCAAGGAGTGTGGACTCAAGGATGAGTGGGTCTTTTAAGGTGGATAACTGTTTCATAAGTTCATCATAGCTCCACTCCTTCCATCACTTTGTGGTTGCTGATTCGGTCCAAGTCAATCCAGTTGCCAATGTTCCTATATTCTCAAAGTACTAAATATGGCTTATCTTCTTGCATGAATGGTGCTGTCGTTCCTATAACTGAAGTTGTTATGATATGTAATGAAGGATCTAGTTTGTAGGAGTTCTATTTTTCTTAGTTCCTTTTGAATAAGCTGGAACTGATGATTCCAGGCTAGTTAGACGTTTTGAGAATTTCACACTGTAATCTAGCAATAGAGTAAAAATACTTTGATATCCTATATTGTACTTATGTTTTGTTGAATGAATATACGATAGTTATTCATTTCAATGTTTGAGTTATAATTTATTCATACTTCCGTGGGGGCCCACATGGGAGATGAATTCCCTATTCATGTTTAAGTAGGATTCAGTTAAGTTCCTTCGAAGTTGTTAAGTACTATTGCTCCTGCAGCCATTGGTAGCAGAACCATTCACTTTTTTCCTGTAGCATAGGTTTATTTCTCAAGCATTATCTATTTACTGTTAAGTTTGTTTCCTTCAAGATGAGGTTAATTAGTAGTTTTAGTTTCTAGTATAAATCTCCTGTAGCAATAGCTTTTACTTTAGTAGTGATGACTATTGAGGAGAACTAAAGCATAAACTTTGCAGCCATCATCTCAAGTTCACGTTCCCGAATTGATACATTTAATGAAGTCTAGCATGATATTCTAAGTAAATACATGATGATTTTTAGTAATGAATCACTGTTGAAGGATGTCCAATCCTTGAGTTACTAGGATATTATTCTAACCAGTCATTTTTGGTGCCGTTGCCGGGGATGGTGTCAATTTATTTTGACCCATAAGTCATTTAGTTTTTATTTTGCATAATTTTGCATGCATAGATGTAGGGACCATCTTGGGCGATTCCTACCTAACCTTAATCAGGAAGAACCATTGAGGTTTTAGATCTAACGTTTGAGGAACCCCAATTAGAAATCCCACAACAAGAAGAACCATTTGAGAACATGTTTGCTGATGCTTTTGATCACTTGCCTTCACCACCATCATCTGAGGAGTCTTATCATTTAAATGCCCTCTTTGCTTTCCCTGAATATCTAGATAACACAATGGCTCATCCTACTTTCCCTTTTCCTATTCCTACTCAGCAAGGTAAACAAAATCTGAAGAACATTCCTGTAGTTGCACTTCCTAAATTCTATGGACTCATCATAGAGGATCCAAAGACCTTCCTCTTTGAATTTGATGTCCTCTGCAAAAGCTATGATTACACCAATGACAGCCATAAGCTCAAATTATTTCCTTCCACCTTAAAGGAGGTTGCTCTATGGTGGTTTATGAGTTTGGGTGCTGATGTTGTAGCAGATTGGAATTCAATGTGCACCATGTTTCTTGAGAAGTATAAAAATTATTGCAAAGGAGACTTAAAGGGAGATGACATATTTAAAATGTCACAGAAGGAAGATGAAACTCTGGAAGACTATGTCTCCAGGTTTATGTTAAGCCTGCAGCACAACACACAACATGCGTTGAATGAAGAGTCTCAAAAGCATTTGTTTTTGAGAGGTGTGAATGATGGGAGCATAGAGGCCCTTGACCTTATGACAGGGGGAGACATTACCCAGAAGACATGGGAGGACATAAATAACATATGTCTGAACTATTCAAGAGCCACTGTCAAGAAAGGAAGAGGCTTGAGAACCTTTCCTCATAAGTCCAATGGTGCAGGGGTGTCCAAAATGAAGTTATCCAATCTATTGTCAGATTTCAAGCAGGACATCATTAATGATGTCACCACTCAATTGGACACAATGCAAGCAAGGAGAAAGAAGGATGAAGCTGATGTAATGTTAGTAGAGTATTGTCCACATTGTAGGGAAAAGAAAAAGAATTGTTGGTGTAAGTCTGTTGCAAGCTTGGAGTCCCAACCAATGCCTACCGAGTTCAAAGTCATTGATGAGAATGGAGAGGTGCTCTACATTGCCCAGTGAAGGCCATGGGCTCAAAGACTAGGTATTCCCCAAGATCCTCTTCAAAATTTTAATAATACTAATGCATGGAAAAATCAACAACATAGTGGATTTAGTGGGTATAATAGTTAGCAGTAGCCTCAGCAAGGTTGGCAAAAACCTCAGCAAGGCTGGCAGCAACATCAACAGAATTGGCAACAACCTCAGCAAGGTTGGCAACAACCTTAGTAGGGTTGGTAGTAGCATCAACTAGGATGGCAACAATCTCAACAGGGTTGGTCACAACCTCAGCAACCTTGGTAGCAACCCCAACAGGGGTGGAAAAAACCACACAATTGGATGAACCAATCCAACCAACCAGCTTTGATGCCACCACCTCAGCAATTGGCTTTGATGCCTCCTCCTACAGCCAATACTACTTCCCCTAAACAGACTCAATTGCTTGCTCAGCCTACTCTAAATCCCAATAATGCTAAACCATCAATGCAGCAACAGAGTTATGCAATTTTCTTGAATAATATCCATTTAACATCTGACACAACTCTTCCTCCTCCACAACAACCTATTATTACCAAAGTTGAGGATGCCTTGACAGAACCAACTAAGGTACCAGTCCAACCTGCTGTTCCTACTGCTCCTGCAGCATAAGAACCCCAATTTCCTCATAGGTTGGAGGAACAAGTTAAGCCAGTGGAAAATCAAGCAATGTTGGATTTGCTTTCTCAACTAAAGAAAATGACAGTAAAGATTCCCCTACTAGTTGCCATAAAGGAAGTACCTGCATATACTAAAGCCATCAAGGAAGCTTGTATCAAGTAGCCTAGGAGGAAGAAAAAGGATCCCAAAACCATACATGTCCTAGGCCAATTGTCTAATCTAATGTTGGAGAAATTGATAGTTCCCAAGTATTCTGATCCTAGTAGCCTTGTGGTTGCAGTCACTATTCAAGGAATGCAAGTCCAAAATGCTCTAGTTGACTTAGGTGCGTCCATAAATGTCATGACCAAGGAAGTAATGTCTCAGTTACATATCATCAGTCTTAGGGAAACCCCAACCATCCTTCAGCTTGCTAATAGTTCCACCATTACACCTGATAGGATGGTAGAGGATGTAATAGTCACCTTGAATTCTTGGGAATATCCAGTTGAATTTGTTGTCCTTTCTTCAAAGGCTAACATGGGAGGATATCCAATAATTCTAGGCAGGCCTTTGTTGGCAATTTGGCTGAGTTAATTGCATAGATGTTGTCATTATGGCAACATATGATCCACATGAAGATCGCACAAGTTAGAGAGCAAGTATGACAGAGCGCATTGCATATTTGTCTAAGTGTGAGACAGTATTTTTACCAGTATACCCAGACATAGTTTTTGTTTGTGATGTTGACTGGAGTGAGTTCAGTGCTTGCACACTTGAACATAGACTCTATGGTGACTAATGATGACCCATCTCAGAGTGCAAGTCAGTATGACATGTACAGAAGATGTTATGATAGTTTTACCGAAGACAATGTGAAGCCAACATGACAATATTTGAAGGTAGAATTGGTAAAGAGTTAAGGGATTATTTTGTTTATCAAAATAATGTCTTAACAATATAAAGGGATGACATCTTAGATGTTTACTCTTGGTTAAAGCTATTGGTATATATGTAAATGTATTTGTAATTGTAAAGTGTAAGAAATTGTAATTAGCAGCAAGCATTTGTAATAGTATGATGCGAAGCATATGTAATAGTGATAGTGAAAGATCAGCGAAGAGATATTGATGCAAGAAGAATAAGGTTATGTACCTTGACCTATTTTTGTAATTAGTGTATATTATACATTACTTGTTTGGGTAGTGGTCTCAGATGGTAATCACATTTTGTACCACCAAGTCCTAACAGGGTTGAGGCTTCTAACAAGGCCTATAGTCCCTTAATCAGGACTGATATACTATATGTTTGTAATAGACTCCTAATAGGGTCAACATCCTTAACAAGATACTTTTGATTAGTGGATCTTTGTGGATACCATCCTCATCAGGGTTTTCCCTTGGCCAGGGTTTCCTCGAGAACAAATCATGTGTTATGAGTTCTTTAGTTTTATTGCTATGCATGTTGTTTAGCTTCTTATGTTATGCATGTATAAAGATAATCTATTATATCCATAATTGGGAAAAAGATAAAGTTTGTAGAATATTGATTCACCCCCCTCTCAGTATTACCTATTTCTAACAATTGGTATCATAGCTTAGTTACTCAGAAAAGAATCATTCAAGGAAAGCCTAGCAGCTTGAGTAAGATCTCTATGGATATGGATCAACTACAGAAGAATCTTGAAGAAGCTCTTGAACAGATTGATATGCTTACTGATGAAAGAGACACTTTGAAAAGAAAATATGATGATGTAAAGAACCTCATTGAGAAATTGAAAAAAAAATTAGAAGATCTAAGATCTGAAAAGAAATCTGAAGTTCTTATTGAAGATTGTGATGACAATTTGGAAAAAGAAAATAAGATCCTTAAGCATGATTTGAAGATAGAAAATTTGAAGCTTAGTTTGAAAGATGGAAATGGAAAGAATGAAGCAAATATGAAATCTAAGAATGAAAGTCTAAAAACTAAAAATGAAGGACTGAAATCTAAACTTGGAAATGTAACATCTGAACTTGAGAAAGTCAATGTGCAGTATGCTGAACTTGAGAAATACAACAAGATTGTGAAAGGCAAACTGACTCCATCCAAGCAACAACTTGAAAGGCTATATTCAACTAGTGAGAAGATTGATACACAAGCATCTTTTTAGAAACCATTCTATGATAAGACTGGTCTTGGATTTAACACTCTTAAAGCAAATGATGAAAGCAAGGAACCGGATCTGAAAGTATCTGAAAGCTTAGATGAAAAGAAGTTTGATGAGATCAACAAATCTGAAGATACACCTAAAGAAGAAGAATCATTGAAGCAAGAAGAATCATCCAAAGGTATGCAAAGAGAATTCAAAGGTAGATTTTTTGCTTGTAATACTATTGGTCATATGAAGAGAGATTGCATAGGTAAGCAATTTAAACCTCTTAATGGTTATTGTTATAATTGTCATGAATTTGGACATAGAGCTATTGAATGTAGGAAACCTAAATTTGTTGAGAATAATAATAATAGTAGAATATTTAGGAATACTAACAATGCAGATAAGAAACCCACTGAAGACATGAACAAAATAAATGGAGTAATATGTTATAGATGCAATAAGGTTGGACACATTGCTAGAAATTGCAGATCACGGATTAATCCACCTAGACCAAGATATGGAAGCAATGGAATTGTTTGTAAGATATGCAACAAGATTGGACATACAAAAAGGTTTTGTAGAATGAATAATGGAGTTTTTCATCCTAACCCTAACCCTAGAAATCATGAAAGAAGAAATGAAGATGCAGGTAACAGACAGAAAGGTTGTTTTAGCAATACAGATGAAGTGAAGTTTGTTAAAAGCACAGATCAAGGAGACATATTCAACATTGAAGATAATCAGAAAGGTGAAGTATCAAGTGGTAAGAATGAATCCTTACCTAACCTATCTCAAAGCACTTAATTTATGAAAATTATAGTAGATTAGGAACTTAGATTAGTGTAGAAGTAGATTTATGATGAATTAAGTCTTGCTCAGTTAATGGAAGGTAGTTTATGATATTATAATGCTATGGTTAAGAGTGCAAAGAAAAATATTATGTTTTGTGAGATCGCAAGAAGTTTTAAGTTTTGTAGGATAGCAAAAACAACTTTTTGGAAAGAAGCATCAAAAGAATTGAATGCGATGTCAGAACTAAGTGAGATTGAAGTAATAAAAGATTATGATCGGTGTTATTTGATCATCAAAGTGAACACAAGTGTTAAAGAGATAAAAGAGCAGTGATTAGAAGCTTTTTGCAATGATTTGGTGAAGGATTTGAGCATCGAATCTACACAAGCCCTAAAATCATGAATTTGAGGTATTTTACTTGACAGATCTGTGAATCGGTAAAAGGAATTTGAAGTAATCATGGATGTATCTTTAATTCATAATATCAGAGATAAAAATAGACCTAGAATGAAGAGGGAACTAGTTGAACCTCTGGAAGAAGACCCTAAGTTAGCTTTATCATCTGTACCCGATGGAGTTTTGCATTTAGAGAATGTAAGAAGTTATCTAGGATGCAAGTTAAAAACCATCAGTGATAGTGATTTTACTAGTGAGTATGAGAAGATTTACAACTAGGACATGTCATTGAAACAAGGATATGATCATTTGAAAGACAATGAGATTGTTAAGTATGCATTGCAATATGAGTTTGATAATGAAGAATGCACTAAGATAATCCTTAGCAGAATTCATAATGGGAAGTTTTGGCTAGAAGATAGAGTGATAGACATTACAGCTGATTTGATTCATGAAGTCACTAGATTGTCTAAATCTGGAGCTATTCCTTTAAATGAAAAGAACATGAGAAAGATAGTCATTGATAACACTAATTCATCCTATAATGGTAGAGGAATTGTAATTAGTAAGGTCACACAACCTAATGTTAGATACCTATGCAAGATCCTAACAACAAAGTCTTATGCAAATTCAAGAGAAGATGACATAGTAGTTGGAATGGTACACATAGCTTATTTGATGTGTGTTGACAAAGTCCCAGTTGATATGTGTGAAATTCTGAGAATTCAACTATTTGAGAACTTGGAGAAGATTAAGAAGACAAAGTATGCACAATTTAGATTTTCATCTTTGATCACTTACATGTTTTTTAATCTTTTGAGGAGATTTCATTACACCATAGGAAATGATTGGAATGATGGACTAAATACAATGGAAAGGATTAATGTAGTATATAGAAAGCATGTTATTGACAATGTTAATGAGAGTGTGGTACTTGTTATTAAGACATTCAGAATATTGTGTCTAGCAGATCAAGGATTCTACAGTCTCTTGTGGAGAAATACAAGAATGAAATATGTTTTATGGTTGACACTGACTTTACATACAGTGAAGCAGTCGAACCTAGAATTGAGTTCATAGACCCTCTTGGCTATGAAATATCTAAAACAGAGATAGAAGAATATGTGAATAGGCTACTTAAATGTAAGGTTGACACCCACAGTAATAGATTTGGAGCTTTTGAAGAAAATTTCAACTCCGCAAAGGCTATACTTGAGGAGAAACAGTCTAAGAAAAGATTTGACAGCACTATTAAGAAAATATTGAAGGATACATGATTGACATATAGAGAATTATTAGTGGCAAAGAAAACAACAACATTAATCAGAGATATTGGACAGAAAGAGATTTTATCTATACCTCCCTTATCATCTAGTGCAGCACCAGTCAAAGTGAAAGTAGAGGAACCTGAGAAGGAACAAGTAGCAAGCAAGCCTACTAGATCTATTTCCTCCACACTGAGTAAGAGAGTGAAAGAAATAGCTCCTAGACTTGGTAAGAGGCAGAAAACTTTGGTGCCACCAGTACCTAGGAAAATTGTAGAAATTAAAGATGATGACACTTCTGTGAAGAAGAAAACATGGAAACCTAGAGTTGAGAGAGTGAATGAAGAAATTATAAAAGATGGAGACTTCACTAAAATGAACAAATACTATGACCTCTATGACTATTCTGATAAATTGAATCTTGAAAATGTAGTGGTCAAGCATTTGATTCTGGCTAATAAGAGTTTTTCAAGGAAAGATACCTGATGACTTATTGCAGAAACTTGCTAACATGAAGATGAGAGCACAAGAAGAAGACAAATCTATCAGAGAGAATCTTGTGAAGAAACTATGTGATGTAAGAAATGATGAGCATCTTAAACAAATTCTGAAGCCCCTTAGCACCCATTTAAGGACAAAAATGAGAACCATTCAGATTATGGTAGGACAATATGAACAAGTGAATGCAGAGACTGAACAAGCAATAGTTAAAGTTATGGAAGAAATTGTTGGAGAGACATCAGTTGTAGCAGAGAAAGTAGTAGAAGTGGAACAAGAGGATATTCCCTCTCCACTGGCTATTAACATTGAAGAAGAATCTATGAATGTTGAAGGTACAAGGATCACCTTGGATATTGATGATAATGTATTCAAGAATCTAGAGAACATGTTTGACAATTTGGCTCTTGATGAACTGGATAGAACTGCAGAAGCAGAGCAGACCCAATTTACTATTGAAGAACCCAAAGTATAAGAAGTACAAGCATATGTACCCTCTAAAGAAGAAATCAGTCTTACTCCTAAGATTGGAAAGAAGAGGCAAACTGGATCTTTGTTTGAGGATTTGGGAAACGAAGTGGATAATGATGATCAAACGGAATTGATCACATCTTTGAACAAAATCATTGGGAAGAATAAGAAAGTTAAAAGTCTAGAAGGATGTCTAAAGGACCTAACTGAAAAGATACAAAGTATTGTGACCACACAGATTGTAGAAGCAGACCCTATGGACAAGGCAAAGAAAGTGATGAGCACTTTTGATGATGAGTTCACTAACCTAGCTGATATTGCAAAAGTAAAAGCACAGGCATACTGCGAGGCTAGAATGTTGTTGAACATCAGTTAGTAAATCAACAATGATATCAGTACTCTTGATATTTGTATCGAAGATTTGAGGAAACATTTGGAGACAGGAAAAGCTTTGTACATACAGTGTACAAAATTAGAGACTTTGACAGCTGAGGAAGATCAGAAGAGAAAATTGAAGGAAGCTGAGATTCTGAATGAAACAAACCTTCTATCTAACCCTAATATGAAGGTCAATGATATTGAAAAGCAAGTTAGGAAACTTTTTGATGAAATCAAAATTTTACAAGATGAGAAAGACAAGAAGTTGAGGAGATATACTCTTTTGAGAGAGCATGTTTCTATGAAGGTAAGTGTTATTGAAGAGCAGTTAGAAGATTGTCTTATAGCTAAGACATCTTTTCAGAAATTCAACTTTGAAAACCTCCAAGCTTGTCAGATAGCATCTTATGGACTGAGCGCACTACTCAATGTGGCTAATTCCATTAAGAAGTCATGGGAAAAGGGGATAGAAAACATGAAGACAGATTTTGTAGATTGTGTTGCAAGCCTACCGGCTTTGCAATAAATACACCAAGGTATAACTCTTTTTGATACAATTTTGTAGCCCTCCCTACCATTATTTTGTCATTGTTGTCAAAGGGGGAGAGATACTTAGCAGAAAATTGATAATATATGATAAGAGTTGATAATCTTAAGGGGAGTATTGTATTATAGATAAGATTTTTTGAGGATTTATAAGGATAGTATATATATGTTATACTATGGCCACAATTTTGTCAATTTTGAGATTTTGGAGTTGCACACTTAGCCAATTGATGCCTTGCAGTATTCAGAAACTTCCAAATTTCTTCATACATTATTGCCTTATGAAATGGAGTCTTACCCAATTGCTCAACTGTCCATGGAAGAAAAGGTCACTAAGCTAGAGGTTAGCTCAAGGCGGGAGTTAAATGTAAACATTTCCTTAACTCTCTCTCAGCAAACAAATGTCCTACAGCTTCTACAAGAACATCAATAAGCCTTTGCTTGTGATTATACTGACATGAAAGGTCTAGACCCCAGGCTCTACACTCACAAAATTTATATCAGCCTTGATTTCAGACCTGCTCGCCAACCTCAGCGAAGGGTAAACCCAACTCTGAGGGATATAGTAAAGAATGAGTTGTAGAAGTTACTAAATGTTGGATTCATCTATCCCATTTTTGATAGTCAGTGGGTCTCCCCTCTTGTCATAGTGCCTAAAAAAGGAGGAAAGTGGAGAGTTTGTGTCGACTATGTTGGAGCTTTTCCTTGCAGGACCAAACTTGAATCAATAGATGGGCTTGATTCTCATGGTAGGCACTCAAGTTTGACAAGAAAATAATCCAATTGATGAGGATTGAAAAGAATTCTCCTTCTTCTTTAAGCTCCACATCACTTAGGAAGGTATTGCCTTATTTGCACACTCAAGACACCTCATGATAAACAACAAGCCTACATATATATTATTGTGGAATAGTCGTCAAACCCTTGTAGGTATCTTGTACCTCAATGAAACCAAGATCTCATGCAATAGTCCTACTTGCATAGAGTGAGTATGAAAACTAGAGACCTATCCTAACAACATGAAAGGGAAAGGGTAGAACTAAATGTAAATGATTTTGTGATGAGTTTGAAAGGACCCTTGAGATACCCTAAGTCCCTCATAGACCAATGCCTTGTCCAATGGGTCACAGAGTCAAATACCCTATTGCAAAAGATAGCTATGAAATAAGAAAGCAATAAATTCAATGTGTTGATGCCTAACATCAATCACACACCATGACCAAACCTCACTTCAACAACCCACCTGTGTATTCAATTATGGTATCACCCATCCAAAGGTTTTTAACCCTCCCCTTAGAAGAGACCTATAAACAGATAATACATTAATCAACATCCACTGGAAGACAAGCATGACATATCTTTGACACCTCAGCTCATACATACATGAAAACTAATCCCAAACCAGTTATCTCTGCGAAGACAACTCCACTTGCAAACACATAGGAAATGCAAATAGAAAAATCAAACACCCTTGATGTATGATTAATGAATTCAGAATTCAAATGGAGATAGCTTGGCAACAGTAAGAATAAATTGAGTCCTCATACATAAGACAAATCAATTACAATATGTATTATATTCTCTAAAATAATGAAGGAAGAAAGAACACCCTATATGCAGAGAGAAGGAGAAAATCTATAGGACAAAACCTTTCTTGGAATGAATTCTCCCAAAAATTTGTAGAAGAAGGAACCCTTACAAAATAAAACATTTCACTACTTATACTACTAGTCACCTTGGAATCCTCAAAGAGGATGCATCAAGCTTCGGGCAACTAGGGTAAGGGTTTCGACTACCCAACCAATCAAAATTTACATAAGAAGTTATTGCAGGGGAAGAAACATAGGCAACCCAGAGAAAATGAATCTCAAACAGATTTGCAATCATCAAAATCTGTGAGAACAGTACAAAACAACAAGGAATTGCCATGAAAATCAGTCAAATCGGCCACCTGCAAACACACCTCGAGCACAAAGAACATGGTACAAACCCCTATAGATGATCATGGAACACCCTGGACCACACTGCAATCGTCGGTGCCATTGAACAAATCAAATCCGGCCTCAAAACCATAAATTTTAGTCCTTTCTATCGCTGGAAACCCTCTGCAAATTTGAATTTGAAAAAAATGGTCATTTCCAAGCGCCAGCAGCAAATCGGTGGTCAACGTTTAAATCTAAGCTATCTTTAAGTCTTGACCATTAGATCTTGCCTTTTCACGGTCATTATGTCTTTAACCCAACTAGATACCTCGGGTTAACCCTAGCAAACATGCAACAAAGCATTTTCCTGTTCGCGCAATGAAAAACTTAACCCGCCTTTAACTCTGCGACTTAGCGAACAAAGGAAAATCTAACTCATCTCAGCTACATCTGGTGAACTGGTGACTGAAGGCTTTCATTAGTTTGCAAAGAACTTTATCTGTCTACCAAATAGTTTAGCGATTATGCGAATACACATTCACTGAATCGCCAGTCTTTTTAGAGTACCGCCATCTTATTATGCGAATGAGCGAAACCCATTGAAATTCATTGGGCCGCTAACCTTTTATCAGGACCACCAAAAGACTAAGGAAATTTTAATGGGCGCGCATCAAGAAGATCAATGGTTGTCTCATCTTTGCATAGACCTTCAAGATTCTTCCAGATCATAAGACAACCGTCAGATGAAGAATCTTGCCCTGCCCTGACAACCCTCTGACACTGAAAGAGATCAACGATTGTCTTAAGTTTGCATGTGTCAGAGAAAACCCATCAGATTACATGCTGATTGTCGATGCTCTGCAAATGTCAAAACCCACTGAACCTTAAAGAACTTGGCCCCACTAACAACATGTCTAGTCACACAATGTGGACCAATCAAATACTGCCAAATTAGCACACTTGGCATGTGGACCCACCGCACTGTATCCCCTCTGAAAAAGGTGGAATCGATGGTTGGTGTATGATCTTAAGCCTTTGACACATCCCATAAGATCATACACCTGTCGTCAATTAACTGACAGTGTCAGGACCCTTTGATGCATCCAAAAACTAGGTCCCACTGACAACTACCACTAAACTAATACATGGACCAATGAGAATCCGTCATTTGTGCATATGTGTCACTTTGGACCCACAGTCTGAAACACCATGTCATAAAGAGAAATCAATGGATGTCTTAACATCGCATAGCTCTGAAAAATCCCTTGTGCTTTAACGACAATCATCAGATTGAAAATCTATTAGAAAGACTCAGCCGGGAAAAATCAAGCCGAAACATAGGAAATATTAAACGCTGAGACTTAGGAAAATTAAAGGCCACCGAGGAAAATGAAACCTTTAGTCGCAAGATCGCGTAACAAGAAAAAGGTTCACGCGATCATGCGACAAAGGGGACAATAATTAAGCACATGTGAATTAGGACTTTGAAGTGGCCTGGAAAAGTAATGACAAATTAGAATAGGGCCAGGGCTTTACAAAGGGTTTTTTGAATGTAACGACTAGATTTTTGAAAATTTGAACTAAGGGTTTCTAGGCCAGAGACCAGGAAAAACACTGCAGGGACCAGGGGAAAAGACCAGGAGCCATGAAATTTTTTGCACATGCTAACAGTGGCTCTGTCTGGGGATGATGGGTAACTTGTGCCCATGCAAGAATTTAGGATTTCTGGGAGAGCAGACCACCCACAGGACAAAACACAGGGGCCACAAAAACTGACAACCAAACTAGAGAAATAGGAAGGGAAACACACAATAGGAAAGGGAAATATTTATAGAGATCTACAAAATTTTACAACCTTACTTAATGGCCCCAGGCCACCAAGAGAAAACTAGTGACCCTTCTGAATCAAAAATCTTATTTTCATCTACATATGTGACCAACCACCTAAAATTATTCTGATCACCCAGCTGCCAACATATGTGAATTTTCATGGGCTGAAGAATAAAACTATAATGATCACTACCCATGTTGTTCCAGTCATAACCATTACATTCATACTCATATTCCAAGAAGTAGGGAACATCATCTACTTCTTCCTAATGACTAGAAATAAAAAATTGATCTAGTAATGCATCATAAAATAAAACATATTGAACACCATGCATTACAACATAATTACCTGGCTTAGAAGGATTTGGATCTTCAGATTTGCCTTCATGAATTGCTTCAGCCGCTAAACAACTTGGTTCATCTATGATATCTTCATGAATTGGATCATGAACCAAGTGAAGGTCTTCTTCATAAATTTGGTGACAGTAGGACACTTGATCTGCATCATCATTTTTATAAAAAGAAAATTTGTCCCAACCATTGAAGACAAAGTCCTCAATACTATCACCATCAGTATCATATTTAGCCAAAGAAGGAAAAGAATGTGAACAAGAAGCTTGTTCATCACTGCTATCTTTATGACAGAAAAACACACTATCATGTCCTTCCACCTTTTCTCTTGCAGAGTCACTACATGAGGGAGTCTCTGGTGTACATGGGTCATCATAATCACTTTGAACATTGGCCTCATTATCAGTGTCAAAGGATAAATCATAGGGGAGCTACAAATCAAAATCCAAAATAGGGGCATACCTCTGAAATTCCTCAGCCAAGAGTGCTGAAATCCTTTCACTACTCAATGGACTTTGGGCCTTGATATCATCTTCCTCAGCCTCACCCTTAATGATGCAAATATCATACCTGTCAGGAACAAGGATAAACATTTCTAGCCTTAGATCATCTTGTGTGAAACAATAACTATAGGAATCATCATCTGCATCATACTCAATACTCTGCCCTTCACACAAAACATCATCAAACTGGGACAAGAAGCAAGAATCCTAATATTGAAAAGAACAAAAATCTGCAGACAAAATGAAAATATTATCAACCTCAGATCTATCTTCAACACTCTCATATGCATTGACCTCAAAATCAGCCTCATAGTCAACACTTTCCGCATAATGAGAAGCAACATCAGAACTACTGGTTTCCTCATGATCAACATAAAGAGAAGCCAATGCCCTCAACCTCCTGTCCCCCATTAACTGCCAGTTCTCAGTCTTTTTGGACATAACCCCAAGTGTATCCTCAAGCCCAAGGCTATCATTACTAAGTATCCAATCTCTAACACATATATAATACTCTTCCCACAATGCATTTGACCAACTGGTTGACTCATGAAAACAAAGATCCAAGAATAAACTAGTGAACTCAAATTCTAAAAAATCAACATCATCAGGAAGCTCATTATATATGTGAGCAAGGCTTTCGAGGGTACCTGTTATCTATTTTGAAAGGCCTAAATTAATCAAACGTTAAGAGTTTAATCTAAGTATGCAATCAAAACAAAATAAATAAACTCTAAGTTAGCCACCTCAGATTGAGCCAAAAATAGGTGCACCCAAACACTGTTTGATTTGCTCTGATAAGGGGGATGTGGGCGTGCTCTCTAATCACTTGGAGCATACTCTAAATGCATTTAGGATGATTTGAAGCTCATGAAAATCCCAAAATGAGACAAAAATAGGTATAGAACACCTGATTTGCCCCTAAGGCTTCAAGAGGCTCAAGAATGCTCTAATGGAGATTCAATGCAAATATGATTATGCTAAGATTGATTTTAAACCAAATTAGAGATATGATATGATGCTATGCTATGCAAAAAAAAAAGAAAAACTATGTTAATCCATTATTACTAAGCTATGATGAGTTAAAAATGCTTGAAAGTAAACTAAATTAGAATGATTTGTGCTAAGTCTAGAAATAAAAGGGCATGTTAACAATGCATGAGAATGAAAGTTAAGCTAATTGATTTGCTCTTGAAAGGAGGGGTATTTATAGGATTTGGGAAGGAAGAATGAGTGGCCAGGATTGAAATCCTTAAGAAAGGCCAAGATTCATTCAAAGGGGAGCACATGGATTGTGCTAGTTTAAGGATCACCTCCTTATGACAAGTGTCACAAGGGCATTGGATTGAAAGATGGGAGGAATGTGCACAATTTGAGAAATGTGCCTAAGGTCAAAGGGTGTAAGAAAGGGGTGAGGGGCTTCTTAAATGCACCATAAGTGCATGCAAGAGGGATAAGGAGACCTTAAATGCCTTCAATGCATTTCAAAAAGGGAAGCCCTCTTTGTTGACTTTGGGGTAAGCTTAAGAGTTGGCTAACCTTGTTTAGGGAATGTGACAAGGTTAGGGGAGGAATTAGGATTAGGATTAGGATAATCTTAGGATTAGGATGGGTGAAGAGGTTGGATTTTGAGAAGATTCTAGAAGAGTCTAGAGTTCTCCTTGGTTTTATGGAATAAAAGTTTATTCATTCCAAAAGCTTAAGTTTTTGGGAATACTTATTGAAATATTTTCAATAAATATGAAATTTAAATATTTAATCTTAATTAAATATTTAGCCTTAGGATTAGGGTTAGAAAAGATGGGATTAGCCTTTTAATCAAAATTAAGAAGGAATTAGAAGATTTTGGAAGAGGTTAGTGGTTTTAAGAAAATTGGCCAAGTTTTGGGCAAAAAATAAATAAATTATTTATTTTGGAATTTTTGGTCAATTTATTAATTAAATAATTAATAAATAAGGAGATAATGTTTAAATAAGATTTAAACATTTTTGGGAGGGATTCCTTAATTAAATATTTTTAATTAAGATAAAGGGATTTAATGACATAATAAATAAATAAATAAATTAAATAATTAATTAATTAATAAATGATGATGTCATCAGGGATTTTCAAAAAATAAAAATACTTTATTTTTTAAAAGATTTTTAGGTGTCTACATTTTGCCCCTCTTTGATGCGATGCCGCAAGTGGCATGGCGTCAAAGACAAGAAAATAAGATGCCCAAGGCTAGAATTTAGAGGAATGAGGGGTTGTGCCCCCTCGAGAAAATAACGCAAGGAGTAAACATTGTGGAATTTTCTCGAAAGGAAACAAAGAAGGAAGGGCCTAGGAAGAAGGGGAGATAAATAACCAAGCTTCCAAGAGCAAAGATGGGTGAATGCAAGATGAGACGAAATGCAAAATGCAGGATGTAGCTATATGAGGATGCAAGATTAAGCTATATGATGCAAGATGCAGGGGATTTGGGGAAGCTCCAAGTGCAAATGTGGAGAGCACAACCTAGTTTAATATAGGAATGCTAGAGACCTGCCAAGGATACTGGGATCACGAGGCCTTGTCACCAGTGTTGCAGAGGACTGACGCTAAAAAGACACGCAGGGTTGCCCCAGCATCACGCATGAACCCAAGAGGAAACATGGTGGAAATGATGCTGAAGAAACCACAAACACATGACTGACTCACAGGCAGAAGCAAAAGATCAAAAGACCTTGCCCCAGATTATCCTCATTCACAGCGCACCATGATATAAAGGATCATGGTGACTTTGAGTAGAGAACAACGAGAAGTCATAAAAGATTAACAAGACCCAAAGGACAAAAGTCCAAGGCCAAAATGATAACTCCAAAAGACAACCTTTGCCAAGGAGAGAGATTTGATTTGATTGGTGGTGGGAAGATTGGTCTGAACGTGTGGAAGGATACATCGACATGGACCTGGTGTGCTTGGTGGAAGATTAAGTCAGACAGGGAGGATACAACTGAGGGGACCCGTGATTAGGCTTAGGTCAGACAAAACAGAAGCATACATCTGTGCGGACCCGATGTTGATGGGGAGAATGCTGTGTTGCTGATTGGCAAATGATGAAGTTCAAAGATGGTCATGATGATCAAGGATAGTCGACAATTGATGTTGCTGAAGTGCGAGGTTGGATAAGACAAGATTTTTGATCAAATGTTACTGCAGGATTGACGAGGACTATGTACAACAAGACACGAGGATATTTACAACAGATATGTACAGAAGCTCAAGATTTAGGATGTACAAAGAACCTGGGGATGAAGCTGAAACTCCAAAGATATGCAAGATGATGCCCCAGTTGGGCTGGAAGGCCAAGATGGACTGGTGATGGATGACATGTCCTGAAATGACATAGATTTGGGAAGGACATATCCCAACGATGATGATTGGATTGAGATCAAGGCTTGCTACAAGACTAAGGATGTGATTGGATTGGTTGGATTGATCTTGGATGTTGGATAGCTAGAGGATGTGGATAGGATTGGAAGATGGCTAGAAGATTGCTAGCAATAGTCAGATATGGATGGATGGCATTGGATTGAATGAGGTTAGCCTATAGCTAGATACCAATGACAAGGGAAGATACTAGGTGATGGAAAGATGGAGGAAATGCTTAGGATGAGGATGATGGAACTGCTAGGAGATTTGGATGGAGGAAGATTTGGATTTGGATTGAAGAATGCTTGAGGATTGGAAGATGGAATGCTGGAGGAACTGCTGAGGGATCTGGATAGAGGAATGCTCAAGGATTGGATGGTGGATTTGCTTAAGGATTTGGGAGATGGAAGATTTTGGATGAAAGATAGTCTCCAAGGAATATGTTACCAAGGAATAAGATGCCCCCTGCTTAGGATAGTTCATGTATTTTAGAGACATGGGGTATGCTTGGATGGAAGATATGCCAACAAGAGGATGAGGAAGGTAGATGGAAGCTAGGATGAATGGATTGGATAGAGGATATGCAGCTGAAAGGTGTGATGGATGCCAAGAAAGTTCCCAAAAGCATGTATACCTAGTAGTCTCTTTTTTTTTGTCATCAAGATCCAAAGGAGGATGAAGGAGGTGAGAGACAAATGGGATGGAGGAGATTTTGGATAAGACGGTGATAGAAGGGAATGGCCCCCAACTGCAGAAAGGAATTGGGGGGAGACCTATGCATAATGCCTGTTTGCCAGGTTTTCACCATGGTACTTGTCCAAGGTGCTTGAATTGCCAAGTTTTCACCATAGGACGAATGTTTTTCTCTTCTTTTTTTTTTTTGATACTTTTCTCTTGATTTTTCCAATTTTTATGGATTTTCTAATTTTTCGCTGATTAGATGCTGACCTTCTGATATTTTTGATATGTTGCTATCTTTCTTCATTGATCTTCTGATTTGCTTGGATGCTGGTACAACTTTGTTAGGATGGAGGAATTATGCAAAGGCATGGATGAGATGGGGGAGATGGAAAATATGGTGGTATAAAGTGTTTGGATGAAAAGATGGAAAGTGATCATGATAGGGGGATGTTGTCAGGACCAACATTGGCACATGTTGCGAGGAAGATGGATGAAGTGGATGGGATTCGAAAGATAGAGGTAGATAGGATGGAGGATTTATGCTAGGAGATATAGGATCTTTAGGACCCAAAATAGATTGAGGAGATGGAGGAGAAGACTGAATAGTTGGGGGTTTAGCAACTTTGGATGCCAGTGTGGATACTTCTGTTAGATGCATGACATCTTTTTGCTTTGGGATCCACATCATCTTTGTTTTAGCTATGGTGGGCCTTTGTGGCCATTGGTATGCATAGGATTTTTCATTTTCATTACTAGGCCTTTGTGGCCATGTAGTGGATTTTGCTTGTGCTTGGCTAGGCCTTTGTGGCCATTGGGATACACTAGATTGCTTGATTGGATTTTGCTTTGGTTGACCATGTCGTTTAGACTGGACATGGCAATCTTTGGGTTTTTGTGGATATTTCCCTTTATTCATATTGGATATGGCATCCAAATTGCAAGGAGTATTGAAAGGAATATGAGGAGTTGTATGGGATGGCGAAAATGTTGATGAAGAGATGAATGGAGATTGGTAGATAGGAGATATGGACATGTGCCTTTGTTGATCCTGCCTAGGGATTTTTGGATTTTGGATGAAGGACTGAGTAGGATAAGATGGTGGATGATATTTTGGGATGTAGGGTCCCAAAATGGATTGGGTATATAGAGGATATGTGCTGGAAGATTTTGGGACATAGGGACCCAAAATGGATTTGGAGGATTTGGAGGAATGTGATAGGTTGTCTTTGGTTGTAACAATGGAGGAGGAGGAATGGTGTTGTATGCTTTGGAAGATGTGATGGTGGGTTTGGAAGGATGCTTGAATTTAGCTTTAGTTGTACCAACATTTTTGTAGGAAGTGCCTTCTTCTGATGTGTGACCAATTCCACATAACTTTGGATGTTTCTTGTCTTGGATAGGCTCCAGATTTCCTTGTTCATGGATGCCTAGGCCTTTGCCTTGATAATTCCATTTCTTGAGCATTTTATCCAAACAAGGATATTTCTGACTTGGGGAATATGATAAACATCCAGTTTCTGGTTCCCTGATGGAAGATATGAAACTAATTTCTTCTACTTCAAGTGGACTGCCTTTGACAAATGTAAGTAATCCAAGAGGATAGAGTGATGGTTGTGGGACAGTTTGGATTGGAAGATCCTCAAGAGGAGAGGATAGGATGGTGGGATTTTGACTAGGATTGGGAGATGGTAATAGATCTTCAGTTGGAGAAACTGGGATGATAGGATCTTGGATTGGAAGAATTGGAATTGTAGGATTTTGGATTGGGGGTGATGGAAGTAATAGAACATGTGATGGGGGAAGTGAAGGGATTGGATCTTGATTTTCTTCTGTGAGTATTTCAACATGCTTTTGGACAAGATCTTGACATGGTAGGATTTGTGTGGATAGAGTTTTGGGGGATGTATGGATGGACTCTTCAAAGGAGGTGGATGGAAGGATGGGAGATTCTGTAGCTATGATGTCTGGAAGAAGGAAGAACTCTTTAGATGGTATGGATGAATGGATGGAAGATTTTGTAGCTGTGATGGTAGGAAGAGGGGTGAACTCATGAGGCTCATCAGATATGCTTTGGATGATGCTAGGGGGAGGTGATGTTGGTAGGGATTGGATGGAGACTTCAGATGGAAGGGACTCAATGATGCTAGGAGATGGAAGAGGATCAATGAGTGGGATGTATGGAAGATAGATAACAGATGGGAGTGATGGATGGGCCTCATCAATTATGGTTTCACGTAAAGGTTTGAGATGGTTTGGCTCTTCAACTTTAGGAGTGGAATTTGTTTTTGGCTTCCTTGTGAAACTCCTTGGAGACTTTTGTGGTGAAGAAGGATTGGAATGTGGAGGAGATGGAGAGCTAGGATATTCCTCATATGAAGATGGGGTGGAAGATTGTGAACTTTCTTGAGGAGATGACGGTGCAGACAAGGAGTTGGAGGATGGTGGGTTGGGAGAAAGGATTGGAAGACTTGGTTTTTGGTTTTGAGAATGATTTGGAGGATAAGTAGATGGAGGGTTCGGATAAAGGATGGGAAGACTAGGATTTTGGATTTGGGGGTGATTTGGAGGATGAGTGGATGGAGGTTTTAGATAAGGGAAGTAGCATGAAGTGTTTCAAGGGGATGGTGGTGATTGGGATATGACCATAGCAGGAGATGGAGGTATGAAGGATGCATATGGAGGATGTGTAGGTTTAAGATAGGGATAAGGTGTGGATGGATAAGATAATGGATTTGCCTTGCCAAGGACATGAAAGGGAGTGCTAGTGGATAAGTGTGAAGGCATGATAGCATATTTTGGAGGAATGATTGGATGCTGGGGGATGTTTGGAGCAAACTTGCTAAGATTTTCAAAATATGCATCATGATCTACAAGGCTTTCATCATCTTTGGGATAGGATGGATTGAGAGGAGAGACATAATAACCAAACTCATCATAATAGTTTTGAGACATGCTGACTTGTGGATGAGTTGGATAGGAATGGAGGACGATGATGGGTTGGGAGACTAAGACTCAGATTGGGATGAGTGACAGGATCAGACTGGGATTGGATTTGGCTTAAGATTGGAAGAAGACTGACTCTAGAGGAAGATAGACAAGGGGATGGGGGATGACCAAGATGACTCTGCTAACCTAAGATAGGATGAAAGGATGACAAGATTGGATTGGATATGACTGGAAGACCATGATTTGAGATTCTGCAAGTTTTGGACATTTTTTGGATTTTGGGAGGATTTGGACTGACATGGCTGTTTTGAGTATCTTTGAACCAAGTTGTAGATCAGTTTGATGTTTTCCAATGGCAAAGGATAGATTTCAACAAAGATTTTTGAAAAAGCAATCTCCGCAAGGGACAAAGCAACCTTGCGGGATACAAGCAAGATGACTGACTCTGATAAAGCTTTGAAAGTGTATGTTTCAACAAGTCTTTTCACAGAGTATTGACTGCCAAGCACTTCAAACAGATCTTCCTAAGGAAGGTGAGTATCAAAATCACTTGCCCACAGCTTGGTATCCCCCAGAAGGGAATACAAATGGTGAGTAATCTTGAGGCGACCCGGTAAACCCCTTGGAATCGGTCCTTGCACAAGGATTTTGATACTTTCAGATGTAGATAGGGTAGCCTCTATTTTATCAAATTTTTAATAGTTCCGTGGAGTCTCCATACCTGGTTATGCTGACCGCCTGTGACTCACTTAAGAGCCTATCCAACAATGTTGGGGGAGGAATATTTACCTTTCCCTAGACATTTGCATTTGGCACAAGATGCCCGGCGATTAGGAGATGTAAGTGAGTACTTTTTGCCTTCACTTTATTTATATACCGGCCGGGGGGGATACCGATTTGAGGTCGTTCTTCGAGGAGGAAGCACTTTTCTCCCCGGATAGGCCTCGCTAAAAGTAGAACAAGTGAACTTGTCCGAGTCCAAATGTTCTACGTTGCTTACTTTAACAAGGATTTTGCAAGAAGATAAAGCTCCTAGATGCACATCAAGCAAGTTTGTTCATTTTTCCAAATTGATTAAGTGTGTTTGAAATTTTGAAAATGAAGACACACGTGCTTAGATTTTGTTTTGTTCTTTCTTCAAAACGTAAATGATTTGAGTGGTTGCAAGTTCTTTCCTTTTGGGCATTCAAGATTGATATTTGCGAGTTGATTTAGGAACTTTGAAAATGTGCTTTGTTTTATCCTTAGATCATTCAAGATTGTGTTCATTTACTTGCTTTGAAATCTGAAACAAGAGAGGGAATAGAGTGTTCATTCCTTTTAGTGCATTCGAGATTGGGTTTGATTTTCAAAATGACAATGACACTTTAGGACCTAAGTTCTTTCCTTTAGTTTCATTCAAGATTGAGTTTGACCTTTTGTTTGCAATAAAAATAAATAAATCTAGTCCCAAGCAATTCAAGACAGAAAAACACCAAAAGGCGACACTGTCCAGCTTATACGCGACACTGGAAAGTGCAGAGGTGACATTTCATTCTTACAGGCGGCAAATGATTGACCAGAGGTGGCAGAGAAAAAATTACAGGCGACACCTAAATGCTCAAAAGCGATAAAAGAAATACCAGCCACGACAAAAGAAAAACTAGAAGCGAGGTTTTTGTACCCGAAGGCGTGAAAGTTTGTTTCAGAGGCATGATTTCTTTCTGCAAAGGCATGATTTAATTACATGCAGGTGACAGAAGAAGAAGTAGAGGTAGAATAGAAGTTATCGCTGGCGAAAATCTGCCAGTGACCAGGCATGAAAATAGTGTCTGTACGCGTGATTTGATTTCTTCAAGGTGTGATTTGATTTCTCAAAGGCATGATTTCATTGCTGTAGGCGACATTTCTTTTTTTGAAGGCATGATTTTTTTCATTTCCTGCGACACGGAGATTGAAAAAGTGTGATTTGATCAAGCTGATTGTGGTTTGAGTCCCACCGGGCATGCCAGAATGTGAGCAAGGCTTTCGAGGGTACCTGTTATCTATTTTGAAAGGCCCAAATCAATCAAACGTTAAGACTTTAATCTAAGCATGCAATCAAAACAAAATAAATAAACTCTAAGCTAGCCACCTCAGATTGAGCCAAAAATAGGTGCACCCAAGCACTGTTTGATTTGCTCTGATAAGGGGTATGTGGGCATGCTCTCTAAGCACTTGGAGCATACTCTAAATGCATTTAGGATGATTTGAAGCTCATGAAAACTCCAAAATAGGACAAAAATAGGTATAGAACACCTGATTTTCCCCTAAGGCTTCAAGAGGCTCAAGAATGCTCTAATGGAGATTCAATGCAAATATGATTATGCTAAGATTGATTTTAAACCAAATTAGAGATGTGATATGATGCTATGCTATGCAAAACAATAAGAAAAACTATGTTAATCCATTATTACTAAGCTATGATGAGCTAAAAATGCTTGAAAGTAAACTAAATTAGAATGATTTGTGCTAAGTCTAGAAATAAAAGGGCATGGTAACAATGCATGAGAATGAAAGTTAAGCTAATTGATTTGCTCTTGAAAGGAGGGGTATTTATAAGATTTGAGAAAGAAGAATGAGTGGCCAGGATTGAAATCCTTAAGAGAGGCCAAGATTCATTCAAAGGGGAGCACATGGATTGTGCTAGTTTAAGGATCACCTCCTTGTGACAAGTGTCACAAGGGCATTGAATTGAAAGATGGGAGGAATGTGCACAATTTGAGAAATGTGCCTAAGGTCAAAGGGTGTAAGAAAGGGGTGAGGGGCTTCTTAAATGCACCATAAGTGCATGCAAGAGGGATAAGGAGGCCTTAAATGCCTTCAATGCATTTCAAAAAGGGAAGCCCTTTTTGTTGACTTTGGGGTAAGCTTAAGAGTTGGCTAACCTTGTTTAGGGAATGTGACAAGGTTAGGGGAGGAATTAGGATTAGGATTAGGATAATCTTAGGATTAGGATGGGTGAAGAGGTTGGATTTTGAGAAGATTCTATAAGAGTCTAGAGTTCTCCTTGGTTTTATGGAATAAAAGTTTATTCATTCCAAAAGCTTAAGTTTTTGGGAATATTTATTGAAATATTTTTAATAAATATAAAATTTAAATATTTAATCTTAATTAAATATTTAGCCTTGGGATTAGGGTTAGAAAAGATGGAATTAGCCTTTTAATCGAAATTAAGAAGGAATTAGAAGATTTTGGAAGAGGTTAGTGGTTTTAAGAAAATTGACCAAATTTTGGGCAAAAAATAAATAAATTATTTATTTTGGGATTTTTGGTCAATTTATTAATTAAATAATTAATAAATAAGGAGATAATGTTTAAATAAGATTTAAACATTTTTGGGAGGGATTCCTTAATTAAATATTTTTAATTAAGATAAAGGGATTTAATGACATAAAAAATAAATAAATAAATAAAATAATTAATTAATTAATAAATGATGATGTCATCAGAGATTTTCAGAAAATAAAATTTTTTTATTTTTTAAAAGATTTTTAGGTGTCTACATTTTGCCCCTCTTTGATGCGATGCCGCAAGTGGCATGGCGTCAAAGACAAGAAAATAAGATGCCCAAGGCTAGAATTTAGAGGAATCTCCATTAGAGAATGTGAGCAAGGCTTTCGAGGGTACCTGTTATCTATTTTGAAAGGCCTAAATCAATCAAACGTTAAGAGTTTAATCTAAGCATGCAATCAAAACAAAACAAATAAACTCTAAGCTAGCCACCTCAGATTGAGCCAAAAACAGGTGCACCCAAGCACTGTTTGATTTGCTCTGATAAGGGGGATGTGGGCGTTCTCTCTAAGCACTTGGAGCATACTCTAAATGCATTTAGGATGATTTGAAGCTCATGAAAACTCCAAAATGGGACAAAAATAGGTATAGAACACTTGATTTGCCCCTAAGGCTTCAAGAGGCTCAAGAATGCTCTAATGGAGATTCAATGCAAATATGATTATGCTAAGATTGATTTTAAACCAAATTAGAGATGTGATATGATGCTATGCTATGCAAAACAATAAGAAAAACTATGTTAATCCATTATTACTAAGCTATGATGAGCTAAAAATACTTGAAAGTAAACTAAATTAGAATGATTTGTGCTAAGTCTAGAAATAAAAGGGCATGGTAACAATGCATGAGAATGAAAGTTAAGCTAATTGATTTGCTCTTGAAAGGAGGGGTATTTATAGGATTTGGGAAGGAAGAATGAGTGGCCAGGATTGAAATCCTTAAGAGAGGCCAAGATTCATTCAAAGGGGAGCACATGGATTGTGCTAGTTTAAGGATCACCTCCTTGTGACAAGTGTCACAAGGGCATTGGATTGAAAGATGGGAGGAATGTGCACAATTTGGGAAATGTGCCTAAGGTCAAAGGGTGTAAGAAAGGGGTGAGGGGCTTCTTAAATGCACCATAAGTGCATGCAAGAGAGATAAGGAGGCCTTAAATGACTTCAATGCATTTCAAAAAGGGAAGCCCTTTTTGTTGACTTTGGGGTAAGCTTAAGAGTTGGCTAACCTTGTTTAGGGAATGTGACAAGGTTAGGGGAGGAATTAGGATTAGGATTAGGATAATCTTAGGATTAGGATGGGTGAAGAGGTTGGATTTTGAGAAGATTCTAGAAGAGTCTAGAGTTCTCCTTGGTTTTATGGAATAAAAGTTTATTCATTCCAAAAGCTTAAGTTTTTGGGAATACTTATTGAAATATTTTCAATAAATATGAAATTTAAATATTTAATCTTAATTAAATATTTAGCCTTGGGATTAGGGTTAGAAAAGATGGAATTAGCCTTTTAATCAAAATTAAGAAGGAATTAGAAGATTTTGGAAGAGGTTAGTGGTTTTAAGAAAATTGGCCAAGTTTTGGGCAAAAAATAAATAAATTATTTATTTTGGGATTTTTGGTCAATTTATTAATTAAATAATTAATAAATAAGGAGATAATGTTTAAATAAGATTTAAACATTTTTGGGAGGGATTCCTTAATTAAATATTTTTAATTAAGATAAAAAGATTTAATGACATAAAAAATAAATAAATAAATAAAATAATTAATTAATTAATAAATGATGATGTCATCAGAGATTTTCAGAAAATAAAAATACTTTATTTTCTAAAAGATTTTTAGGTGTCTACAATATATATCCCAAAATCTATCATAGAAGAGAGAGATGGATAGATCCTTTTTGCATCCTACTTTCAATCTCATCAATGACATATAATCCCTAAGGATGCCTTTCTCAAGGAAAGCAAGCTCCTTATCAAGCTTTCCCATCAAACTTAATGCAATACTTCCATACAATTTTGTAGAGATGCAACTGAAAACTTGAAGTATGCAAACCTCTACTCACACCTTATCCTTTTCTTAGTGCTTGATCACTTAATAAGGAAACATTTCCAAACATGAAAGTATGATACTTGGAAGTTTTGCAGCAGAAAAACTTTGTTGACTGGAAGACATGGCAGATCTAGAGCTCATCTTGAAACTCCATCAAATTCATTGCTATGTAGAGTCGCCACCTCCTTGATGAGGAAAAATGCTTCACCTTTTGTATCTTCTTCCAATCAACCAAGAACTTCATCGGGCCTCTTGCACTATTTACCAAGGATTGCACTGATCGTACAGAGAAATCAGAGCCACCACTCAACACTTAGTGAAAAGATTTTACAAATGTATTTTTTCTATTATATCTGACTATGTGATCACTTAACCAGACTCTGGGATGATCTAGCCAAGCAAGGAATTGGACATCTTGAACTTGCTATCTTTATTCTGTCCCCAGCAGAGTCGCCAATTTTTTGGTGACTCGGATAGGTAAATCAATCTGGTCAACAAAAGATTTTGAATATAATAATATAACTGCAACCAGAGATCCTAACACGTATAATTCTTCATTGTTATTCTCCCCAGCGGAGTCACCAATTTGTTGGAGCTTTTCCTTGCAGGACCAAACTTGAATCAATAGATGGGCTTGATTCTTAGGGTAGGCACTCAAGTTTGACAAGAAAATAGTCCAATTGATGAGGATTGAAAAGAATCCTCCTTCTTCTTTAAGCTCCACATCACTCAAGTAGGTATCACCTTATTTGAACACTCAAGACACCTCATGATAAACAATAGGCCTACAGATACATTATTGTGGAATAGTCTTCAAACCCTTGTAGGTATCTTGTACCTCAATGAAACCAAGATCTCATGCAATAGCCCTACTTGCATAGAGTGAGTATGAAAACCAGAGACCTATCCTAACAACATGAAAGGGAAAGGGTAGAACTAAATGTAAATAATTTTGTGATGGGTTTGAAAGGACCCCTGAGATACCCTAAGTCCCTCATAGACCAGTGCCTTGTCCAATGGGTCATAGAGTCAAATACCCTATTGCAAAAGATAGCTATGAAACAAGAAAGCAATAAATTCAATGTGTTGATGCCTAACATCAATCACACACCATGACCAAACCTCACTTCAACAACCCACCTATATATTCAAGTATGTTATCACGCATCCAAAGGTTTTTAACCCTCCCCTTAGAAGAGACCTATAAATAGATAATACATTAACCAACATCCACTGGAAGACAAGCATGACATATCTTTGACACCTCAGCTCATACATACATGAAAACTAATCCCAAACCAATTATCTCTGCGAAGACAACTCCACTTGCAAACACATAGGAAATGCAAACAAAAAAATCAAACACCCTTGATGCATGATTAATGAATTTAGAATTCAAATGGAGATAGCTTGGTAACAGTAAAAATAAATTGAGTCCTCATACATAAGACAAATCAATTACAATATGTATTATATTCTCTAAAATAATGAAGGAAGAAAGAACACCCTATATGCAGAGAGAAGGAGAAAATCTATAGGAAAAAACCTTTCTTGGAACCAATTCTCCCAAAAATTTGTAGAAGAAGGAACCCTTACAAAATAAAACATTTCACTACTTATACCACTAGTCACCTTGGAATCCTTAAAGAGGATGCATCAAACTTCGGGTGACTAGGGTAAGGGTTTGAACTACCCAACCAATCAAAATTTACATAAGAAGTTATTGCAGGGGAAGAAACACAAGCAACCCAGAGAAAATGAATCTCAAACAAATTTGCAATCATCAAAATCCGCGAGAACAGTACAAAACAACAAGGAATTGCCATGAAAACCAATCAAATCGGCCACCTGAAAACACACCTCGAGCACAAAGAACATGGTACAAACCCCTATAGACAATCATGGAACACCTTGGACCACACTGCAACCATCGGTGCCACCGAACAAATCAAATCCGGCCTCAAAACCATAAATTTTAGTCCTTTCTATCGCTGGAAACCCTCTGCAAATTTGAATTTGAAAAACAACGGTCATTTCTAAGCGCTAGTAGCAAATCAGCGGTTGACATTTAAATCTGAGCTATCTTTAAGTCCTAACCTTTAGATCTTGCCTTTTCGCAGTCATTATGTCTTTAACCCAACTAGATACCTTGAGTTAACCCTAGCGAACATGCGACAAAGCATTTTCCTATTCGCACAATGAAAAACTTAACCTGCCTTTAACTTCGTGACTTAGCGAACAAAGGAAAATCTAACTCATCTCAGCTACATCTAGTGAACTGGCGACTGAAGGCTTTCGTTAGTTTGCAAAGAACTTTATCTATCTGCCAAATAGTTTAGTGATTACGCAAATACACATTTGTTGAATCGCCAGTCTTTTTAGAGTACTGCCATCTTATTACGCGAACGAGCAAAACCCATTGAAATTCATCAGGCCGCTAACCTTTTATCAGGACCGCCAAAAGACTAAGGAAATTTTAATGGGCTCGCATCAAGAAGATCGACGATTGTCTCATCTTCACATAAACCTTCAAGATTCTTCTAGATCATAAGACAACCATCAGATGAAGAATCTTGCCCTGCCCTGACAACCCTCTGACACTGAAAGAGATCAACGACTGTCTTAAGTTCACATGTGTTAGAGAAAACCCATCAGATTACATGCCAACCATTGATGCTCTGCAAATGTCAGAACGCACTGAACCTTGAAGAACCTGGCCCCATTGACAACATGTCCAGTCACACAACGTGGACCAATCAAATACTGCCAAATCAGCACACCTGGCATGTGGACCCGCCGCACTGTATCCCCTCTGAAAAAGGTAGAATTGACGGTTGATGTATGATCTTAAGCTGCTGACACATCCCATAAGATCATACGCCCGTCATTGATCAAATGACAGTGTCAGGACCCTCTGATGCATCTAGAAACTAGGTCCCACTGACAACTGCCACTGAACTAATACATGGACCAATGAGAATCTGCCATTTGTGCATATGTGTCACCTTGGACCCATAGTCTGAAACGCCATGTCATAAAGAGAAATCAACAGATGTCTTAACATCGCATAGCTCTGAAAAATCCCTTGCATGTTAACGACAATCATTGGATTGAAAATTTGTTAGAAAGACTGGGCCGGGAAAAATCAAGCCGAAACATAGGAAATATTAAACGCTGAGACTTAGGAAAATTAAAGGCCACCGAGGAAAATGAAACCTTTAGTCGCAAGATCGAGTAACAAGAAAAAGGTTCATGCGATCATGCGACAAAAGGGACAACAATTAAGCACATGTGAATTAGGACTTTTAAGTGGCCTGAAAAAGTAATGAAAAATTAGAATAGGGCCAGGGCTTTACAAAGGGTTTTTGGATGTAACAGCTAGATTTTTTAAAATTTGAACTAAGGGTTTCTAGGCCAGAGACCAGGAAAAACACTGCAGGGACCAGGGGAAAAGACCAGGAGCCATGAAAATTTTTGCACATGCTAATAGACTATAGAGAGCTTAACACAGCCACTAAGAAGGACCACTTTCCATTATCGTTCATAGATCAAGTCCTTGATAACTTAGCTGGAAAGAAATACTTCTCTTTTCTGGATGGATTCAATGGTTATAATCAGATACAAATTGCCCATGAAGATCAAGAGAAGACAACATTCACCTACCCATGGGGTACATTTTCCTATTTAGTGCTTCCTTTTGGGTTGTGTAATGCCCCTGCTACCTTCCAACGAGCTGTGATCAGTATATTCTCAGATATCTCTGCTGATTGCATGGAGATTTACATGGATGAATTTACCACCTATGGGCATACTTTTGATGAGGCCAAGGAAAATTTGGAGAAAGTTCTTCAAAGATGTCATGATTATAACCTCTCTCTTAATAGTGAAAAGTGCTTCATGATGATGGAAGAAGGGGTTGTCTTAGGACATTTCATTTCTTCAAAAGGTATTCAAGTGGACCCTGCCAAGATTGAAGTAATCAGCACATTACCTACTCCAGCAAAACAAAAATATGTGCACAGTTTTCTTGGACATGCTAGGTATTATAGAAGGTTTATAAAGGATTTTAGTTAGCTTGCAGCACTGCTGTATAACTTGCTCAAGAAGGATGTTGAATTTGCTTGGGATTTTGAGTGTGCAAAGTCTTTCCAGTAGCTTAAAGATGTTTTCACTACAACGCCAATGTTGAGAGGACCTAATTGGGGCTTACCTTTTCACATCCATACTGATGCCTCAGACTATGCTATTAGAGTTGTGCTTGGCCAGAAGGTGGACTCTACTGAGTGTGCAATTTACTTTATCAATAAGAATTTGCAAGGCGCTGAGTTTAACTATACTGTCACTAAAAAATAACTTCTTGCAGTCATTTATGCCTTGAATAAATTCATACAGTACATTATTAGATATGAGATCTATGTGCATACCAACCATTCTACTATTAAGTATCTCATGAACAAGCCTGCAATCTCTGGTAGATTGGCTCGCTAGTTGCTACTTATGAAAGAGTTTGACATTACCATCATAGATAAACCTGGTAAAACCAATGTGGTAGTTGATTTTCTTTCTAGTTGCATGTACTTGATGATCCTGCAACAATTGATGATAGTTTTATTGATGAACATCTTTTCTTGCTGATTGCACACAATCCTTGGTATGTTGATATTGCCAATTATCTCACAACTGGTAAGACACCAGCTCATTTCTCTGCTAAAGAAAGAAGGTTGTTAACTGAAAAGAGCTTTAACTATTCATGGATTTCTGGATTCATGTTTTATATTGGTCCTGACCAAGTAACTAGAAGATGCATTCGAGAGGATGAAACCTATGATATCCTCAAGGCATGTCATGATGAACCTTGCGGTGGACATTTTGTTTCCAAATGAACAACATTGAAGATTTTGACTACTGGTTATTATTGGCCTAGTCTCCACAAGGATGCTGCCTAGTACACCAAAAAGTGTGACAAATGCCAATGCATGGGATGATCTACAAAGATAGATGAAATGACCCTGCAGCCACAAGTAGTTGTCACACCCTTTGAAAAATGGGGGATTGACTTCATTGGTCCTATTGAGCCCTCTTCCCAAGGTAAACCTTATATCCTTGTTTGCACTGACTATGTTACAAAATGGGCTAAGGCCAAGCCTATGAAGCACCCTAGGGATAAGAATGTTGCAAAATTCCTTTATGAATTCATCTTCACTAGATTTGGAGTACCAAGGGAGATTCAATCTGATCAAGGTCCTCAGTTTACTTCCAATTTGATTACTGCTCTGATGGAGGAATACAACATCAGGCATGGTAAATCTTCACCCTATCACCCCCAAGCTAATGGGAAGGTGGAAGTTACCAATTGGGAGTTGGAATCTATTCTCACTACAATAGTAGCCATCCATAAGAAAGATTGGGCTATCCAACTTCCTAGAGCACTTTGGGCATACCGAACTACATGGAAGTCTACAACTGGTTTCACACCATTTGAGCTTGTCTATGGTCGTTCTGTAGTCATGCCTATTGAATTCAAACATAAGACACTTAGGACAACTTTTGATCTTGGGATGGCTCTCACTGCAGCCTAGCAAGATAGGATTCTAAGTTTGAATGGCCCTGATGAGTGGAGAAAATCTGCCCTGCATAACACTGAATTAATCCAAACTCAACGCAAGCAATGACATAAAAATTTTGTCAAAGACAAAGTGTTCTTAGTTGGAGACTAGGTGCTCCTATATGACTCTCAGTACCAGCATAACCCAGGGAAATTCCAAACTAGATGGCTTGGCCCATATGAGATAATTGCAGTCTTTCCAAATGGCACGGTTCAGCTCTCCACAGTTGATCCAGTACATTTCAAACTGCTGGTCAATGGTCACAGATTGAAGTTGTATCACAAACCCCAAAGCAAGGATGAGTTCCTACAGTAATTCTCTTCCACCATTGGTGAAACCCTTCTTGCAGCCACTTGTAATGAGCTTTATGCTCATTTGCCTTCCTCGCTATAAAATGGTCTTTTCACCTCCATAATAAACACTTTCTTCAAGAAAGCCACTTCTCCATAATAAATTTTCACTTCATTTCTAGTCTACCATCCATCCACCTCATATTTTTCTTTCATTCATGGATAATTAACAACTACCACCTCACCAATACTTTAGGTTAGCACACAATCCAAGGTATGCAACTTTAATTTGTTTTCCTCTTAATTTTAGCGTATGCCTTGTCATTCTTGCAAGTGAGGGCCCACTTGCAATATCTTAAGCTGGGGGGGAAGTTTATTAGTTTTTTTTTGTCATTATGTTTATGCAATCTTTATATTTATTCTTTTCTCTTGTCATACTTGTATTTTTCTGCCATGATTAGACACTTTTGAAAATCATTGTGTTGCGTGTTATCTTTCGCATGTATAAAATTAAGGTGGCGAGTTATGTTGAGTATGAGTTCTACAGAGTGTACTTATGATTAATTATGAAATGATAACATGGTAATTTGCATTTATGTTACTCATAAGCTCATTTCTTGAGCTGCTTTGCTAGAAATTTCCAAATTTGAATCATCATGCAACCTGCCTTTTCAAGCTTTCTTGTTCAAAATTTTGGTTGTCTATTTTATTTCCTGCAACTCTATTTGGGTATCTCAGAAACAAGATGATGGGTGGTGACCTCATCAAAAGAGAGCCTACTGTGTATGGTGTTTTTCTCAAAGACCAAAATTGTAGGCCATATTTCTAGGCAAGGGGTTGGATGGATTATGTCTAGAAATTAACTAGCTGGGATGACAAGGTTGCACTTTAGTTTCTTAGTTCCTTGAAAGGAGTGGCTATAGTTAAAGGACTGAAGGTGCCATTTTCTCAATCATTTTTGGTAGAGGTCATGGGTTTACCACTTGAGGATGAGGAATTTGTAGAGAATCTTGACCCAACTACTTCCAGAGCTCAATTCACTCTTCATACAGACCCGCCACTTGAAGTGGACAGAAAACAAGGTACATTTCAGTTATCTCTTCTTGAGTCATTTAAATAATGTGCGGTTTATATCATTAGGTATTTCACCTGTGAAGGGAGGCATTCATTTCTGCATGCTATTCATTTTAAGTTCTTGAGCTATTTGAGACATGATAACAGGCCTATCAATGTCCCTAGTTTTGTGTTTGGTATTCTGTCAAAACAAATCGTTCTAGTCCAAGAGGGTAAACAAAATTCTATCTCTCACCACTATCTAATCAAGTTGATAGTGGAAAAATCCTTAAGAGAATAATCAAATATTTCCTAGGAAGAATTTCTACTACATGGGTTTAAGGAGCTTACCCCTGAACCAATTGGGCGTAGAGTGGGACAAAGGGTTAAAACTGCTAAAGGGGTTAGGAATTTTTTTATTGAAATAGGACAGTGTTCTTCATCCAAGAAGAAATCTAGGGTTAGGACCCCTGATTCCCCTGATTCCACTAATTCTTCTACTTCAAGATCAACTCATGAAGAGGAATCGGAGACTCCTATAGAAAAGGTTGAAGTTTCTCCTGTAGTAGAAACAATTTCCCCAAAGGATAAGAAAAATAAAATTAACCCTAGTACCAATTAGTGGGCTAAGGCATCTCCTGCAGCCACGAGCATGTTTAGAAAAAAAAAGCTCCAGAAAAGATGGAGGAAACTCTGTTAAGGAGAAGTGCTAGGAAGAGGTCAAAAACAACTGAGGAGATTCTAGTTAATGAGCCAAATGTAACACAAGATTCTAGGAAAAAGGAAGAAGAGGATGAAAACATTCAGCAAGAGGATGTAAATATTTAGCAAGAAGCTGAATTACAACCTTAAACTTCTCAGTAGGAAGGAAAATGGACTAAGATTATGGAACATGATCCATTTGAGGAATGTTCTGATGTTAAAATAGAGTAGCTTTTTGATAAGCCAGTTAATGCAGAAGTCATCATAATCAGAGATGACTCCAGCTCGGAAGAGCAAGCTTATGTGTTTTGAAGGAGAGGATCAGCCTTTGGGAATTTTCAGGAAGATGATTTAGAAAGTGATGACTATGATAGTTATATTAGGGAAGTGAATGAAACATTGTTCTCTCCTACAATAGAGTCCCCTGCAACAGAAAGGGACCCTTATGAAGAAAATCCAGATATTGACATAGACCTTGTCAATAAGGTTGTAGAGAAAATTTTGAAGGAAGGGTTAGATACGTTAGCTTCAGTGGCTCAACAATGCTCTAACACTGAGAGGGCTATGATCATCTAGATAGATCCTTTGAAGAGGGCAAATGCTAATAATGGTAAGTCATCTGGTCCTCCAACAACAAATAATTCTAGCCCTAGTTCAATAACAGGTCAATCTAGTTCAAATTCTTTTTTGTCTGTTATCTTCCAATTGTCTAAGAAATTAAATACTGAGAGAGAGTAGTGGAAACAACAACGCAAAGAACTAAATAGGGTAGTGGACCTTCATTATCAAGAAACACTTGTTCAGGAGGAAAAGATAGAACAATTAAGTGAGAAACTTGACAAAATTACATCTTTAATTCCTGACCTGATGGGTTGTAGATCTCCAGGACCTGTCTATGCCCTGTTTCTTAAGGAAAAACTGTTAAACTATCAAATGACTTGTATTATGTAGGACAGGTCTTCCTCATTACAAGAGCCTACCCAATTTTCTCAAGCATTCCATAACTCTCCTACAACCATTCAAAATTTGTTATGTGAACTTTATCTCCACAACCTAGCAGTCCCTAATGACCGAGTTTGGAATCCTTTGCTTTATGTTCGGGATATTCAACTCAGAGCCCTCATGTCCTGGGTATAGAATGAATTTAGTTGGGACACTCAAGCTAAGGTGTATAGGGATTTGGAGTCAGACATTCCCATGTTTCTAAGGCCTGAAGCTAAAGATCCTAAAACTTACTACTATAATTGGTTAAGGATAGCCCCCTCTAACTCAGGTAGCAAGATCATTTATCCAATGAGAAATTAAGAATTTAATGCAGATGAGCAGATGATGGATTTTGAATTGCTTGAGGCTAGAAATGCCATTCAGTGGCGCTGGAACAGTTTATCTAGAGAGATGAGAAATAAAGAACCACATTCACCTCTCAATTTTGCTATGGCAACACAATGCTCCCCTTAGTACATTGCATTGGGAAGAGAAAGAGAAAGTTTCTGGATTCCATTAACCTTTCAGCCTCCATTACTAATGTCTCCTTTACATGCAAACTCAGAGAATCTAGACAGTTTTGATATGCAGAGGGAAAATGACAGATGGAAGAAACACAAGGGAACAAAGGGATTCTACTGGAAATGTGTAGAGGGAGATATTGGATAGAGAACAACTACTGAATACAGACTAATAGCTAGGTTAAAGAATTTATTTGCTAGAGGATCAACAAATAGTTAAGCTGGGAGGAATGATGAGTCAATATTATGGAATGTTTTGTTTATGATTTTCTAAGTTCAGACTTGAATATCTTATGGTTTTTCATGAACATTATACAGTGTTTTATGTTTCTAAGCTTTAGTTATATGTATATTTGATACTTATGAAACTTAAGGACAAGGCTGAATATATATAGATTAATGAATGTTATGATAAAATCTGGTATCTTTCTTCTCTAGCTTTAATGGGTAGATCTCCCGTAGCTATATGACAAGGCTACATTAAAATAGGGAAACTTATTATAATCTCTGCCTTAGATTTGTGTTTTGGATTCTGTTATGTTAACCTTTTGCAGGAAGAATAAGTCAGCAAGGAGTGCGGACTCAAGGATGAGTGGGTCTTTTAAGGTAGATAACTATTTTAGAAGTTCATCATAGCTCCAGTCCTTCCATCACTTTGCGGTTGCTGATTCAGTCCAAGTCAATCTAGTTGCCAGCGTTCCTATATTCTTGAAGTACTAAATATGGCTTATCTTCTTGCATGAATGGTGTTATCATTCCTGTAACTGAAGTTGTTATGATATGTAATGAAGGATCTAGTTTGTAGGAGTTCTATTTTTCTTAGTTGCTTTTAAATAAGCTGGAACTGATGATTCCAGGCTAGTTAGACATTTTGAGAATTTCATACTATAATCCAGCAATAGATTAAAAATACTTTGATATCCTATATTGTACTTATGTTTTGTTGAATGAATATATGATAGTTATTCATTTCAATCTCTGAGTTATAATTCATTCATACTTCTGTGGGGGCCCACACGGGAGATGAATTCCTTGTTCATGTTTAAGTAGGATTCAGTTAAGTTCCTTCGAAGTTGTTAAGTATTGTTGCTCCTACAGCCACTGGTAGGATAACCATTGACTGTTTCCTACAACATAGGTTTATTTTTCAAGCATTATCTATTTACTGTTAAGTTTGTTTCCTTCAAGATGAGGTTAATCAGTAGTTTCAGTTTCTAGTATAAATCTCCTGTAGCAATAGCTTTTCCTTTAGTAGTGATGACTATTGAGGAGAACTAAAGCATAAAATTTGTAGCCATCATCTCAAGTTCACGTTCCTGGATTGATACATTTAATGAAGTCTAGCATGATGTTCTAAGTAAATACATGATGATTTTCAGCAATGAATCACTATTGAAGGATGTCCAATCCTTGAGTTACTAGGATATTATTCTAACCAGTCAAGAAGAAGGGCAAGTTTGAGCCTACTTGGCTGGGTCCTTATGTTGTCACAACATGCTTTATATTTAGAGCCTATCAGCTATCAGCACTAGAAGGTTTGCCTTTAAATGATCCAATCAACATCATACATGTGAAGAGGTTCTATGCCTGACCAAATCCTACATATTCAAAAAATCCATAAAATTTGGAAAAAGTAGAAAAAATACAAAAAAAAAAAAAAAAGAAAAGAAAAATAATTATCCAATGGTGAAAATTTGGCAATTCAAGCACCTTGGACAAGTATGTTGGTGAAAACCTAGAAACAGGCACCATACATAATGGACTGAGTCATTATCTATCAAACTCCCATCCTGCCATCCCAAATCTTGGTCCTCTTCATCCAATCCCCATCCCCACCACCAGCCCATCAATCCGAAGGTGTTGTATCCTCAAGCCTATCCAATGTAGCAATCAGATCCTATCCCCAATCCTGAGCTTCCTATATATTTCTTGTATTGCGAGATCTTCCTGTTCCAAATCCCTCAACTTCTGTACATATCTGTTGTAAATCTCTCCCCGTCCATTGTACATATTGTCTTGTCCTATTGTACATATCCTCGTTAGTTCCACAACAACATTTGATCAGATAACATTGTCCCATCCAGCCGTGTACTTCAACAACATCTTTTGTTGACTATCCTTGATCACTGCGATTATCCTTGACTCATCATTTGTCAGCAAAGAAACAACACATATTCTCCTCATCAATCAGTGGGTCCTTGAGGATGTATCCTTCCTCCTATCTGACCTAATCTTCCACCAATCACACCAGTTCTATGACGATGTATCCTTCCTCACATTTAGACCAATCTTCCCACCATCAATCAAATCAATCTCTCTCCTTGGAAAAGGATGTCTTTTGGAGTTCTCATTTTGGTCTTGGATTTTGTCCTTTGGATCTTGTTAATCTTTTACGGCTTCTCTTTGTTCCTCTCCTCAAAGTCACCATGATCCTTTATATCATGGTGTGTTGCAAATGAGAACAATCTGGGGCAAGGTCTTTGATCTTTTTCTTCTACCTCTGAGTCAGTTAGACATGTCCCTTGCACGGTTCACATGTGATCTTTTGGGTTACATGGTGCACTTGGGAAATGTCATTTGTTTGTGGTTTCTCCAACATCATTTCTACCATGATTCCTCTTGGGTTCATGCATGATGTTGGGGAAACCTTGAGTGTCTTTTTCATGTTAGTCCTATACAAAACTGGTGGCAAGACCTTATGTTTCAGTAACCTTGTTGAGTCTCTAATGTTTCTATATCAAACTAGGTTGTGCTCTCCACATTTACACTTGGAGCTCCCCAAATCCCCCCATCCTGCATCATATAGATTAAATCTTGCATCTTGCATCTTTCATGTAGCTGCATCCTGCATCTTACATTTTGCCTCATATTGCATTCATCCATCTTTGCTCTTGGATATTTGGTTATTTATCGTCCCTTCTTCCTTCATCATTTTCCCTTCTTCCCTTCCTTTTTGTGTTATTTTCGAGAAAATTCCACAACATTTTTATTGAGCATCATTTTTACATGAGACAACGGCTAGGAATTTACTGAGAAAATTGCCCTCTTGGAAGAGTGATGTAGATCAATCTTAAAGTTCCTTTTGGATTGGGTCTCAACTATTTGGATAGATCAATTGAAGATAAATATGAATCTATTCATGAGGAGGCCTTTGTTGGTTCGTATCTCAAGGGGCTGCAAAACAAACTTTAAACACAACAATACTTCTCTTTTTGGATTTTTTTGAATCTTTTAAATGAAAGTGATATTAATCTATTTAATTTAGTGTAACATATTTGAAAAGAAATTAAGGAGCAAGGTGCAAGAATTTGAAAGAAATTTGTAGAAAAGGAAGCTAATAGACATAAACTGATATTACATTGCTTTGCAAATTAAAATACCAAGAACATAAGGAAAACCCACAAAATAGAGATCTGAATAATCACAATCCTAGCTTAGTAGATGCAATCATCAATGGAAATAAACGTAGATGTATGATAAGTCAAAATTCATTAGATCACGAAGTGACCACATATGTATGCACACATGAGAAAAATTTATCTTAAAGCACTGAAAAGAAAGATCTTCCCAATAATTCGTCACAACAAAGCAATGCAACAAAGGTAAACACCAAACTAAAAGAATCGTAGATTAGAATCACAATACAATCAATTGGCTCTTTGAAATAAACAAATGAGAAAACACACATTCATTAAACTCGCAAAGATAGCAGAAAAATCACACCATGATTGAAGCACCAATTGTATGTATTGTATTGCAATAATAATCAACCTTAGTTACATTAATTTCATATAATTTATAGAGTTGTGCTCTCAATTTTGCAACTAGGGTTTCAGCTTGATAAAAACTTGAAAATAAATCTAAACTAGAGTTTACATGAAAGAAACTAACCTTAAAACTAGTTTAAAATACTCTAGCACATAATTAAACCTCATGTATTACAATTTTGGAGCAGATTATGGACAAAATAACTCAAAAAAAAGTCTAGAACTTGTGCATGTTTTTCATGAAACTCATGGTTCTACCCTTGATTCATTGTTGTAAGTCTTCTTTGTGGAATCATCTGGAAGACGCCCTCAAATCATGCAGAAATGACCCCATGGAAGTGATCATTTTGACTGAAAAAATAAGTTGGAGAAGACTGGTGTTAATGGTGGTGATGCCCAAAAATTTTGGACCCCAACCATTATCCCCAAAAAATGAAGTTTAGGAATTGGCTAAGTGTAGAAACAACTTATCCTCAACTTTCAGACTTTCAGAGGCCAAAAATCCTACAATGCCAAAATGCCAAAAATCTTGGTCATCAAATTTGGCTAAGTGTGAATAATTTTTTTTTCTCCATACAAAATTTGGCTAAGTCAAAACTGGGTGCTCATTGGCTTGGAAGGATTTTTGGATGATCTTTGTGGAACTTATCCACATTCTCTTGCACCTCTTCAAAATCAGCCATCTTAACCCCTTTAAGGTGTTCCTGTTGCTTCTCCCAGAAGGTGAGTAAATCATCTACAAACCCCCTTATTTCCTCTTCTCGAGATAACATTTTCTGGATTTCTTCCTTTTGATAGAACATCTACAGAAGATCTTCTTTAGTGCTGACTCCGCTAAAGATAGCCAAATATTGGCCTATGATAACATTTACGAGATGCATTGTTTGCTCATCATCCTCATCATATAGGTCTAGATCTAACCCCTCAAAAAAATTATGCATCTCCTCAGCCCAGAGTAGACCTTCATCTCTCTTCTTATTCATTTTCTTCAATGTCTTCTAAAAAATAGTTAGAGTGCTAGTGATATCTTGTATCCACTCTTCAAAATTATCCAATTTTGACCCATCATATACTTTGACCAAAACTTGGAAGCATTGATTCCTTATTAGTGTGAGGTCTTCTAGAGCCTTCTTCCATTTTAATATTTTCTCCTCTAGACCATCTTCTTCACTCATAATCTCAACCAAAAAAGTGATCCCTTGAAGAATACCTCTGAAAGGCCTCAAAATCTTTATAAGAGAAGCCTTTGCATACTCTTCAAAATTGGCCTTCCAATTTGTACATGCATGAATAAAAGAATGTGGGATACTTGCTGGCACTTCTGTATCACCCCTTTTCTCCAAAATAGCCTATAATGAGGCCTTAGAGTTATTAGGGTCAATGGGACCCATTATTTTAAGAATAAACTTCTTCATTGCTTCATTCCGTTCCATCAATGCCTTTATCTTTTCTTCATCCTTGTCCATGAATCCTAGAGAATGCTTTAGTCCTAGCATAGCTAGAGTCTTACCCCCTTCTCTAGTTGGCTCTCCTAGGTCTACCTCTTTCAACACATAATCATTTGGGGTGATTTCTACCATACTGACATTAACTGTAGGGACAACCACTTGAGCCTTCCACCTGCCTGCCTGATCTTGTGTTACATATGAGAGGTTCCTTATCATCTTTATCAGTGTATACCCTTACCCTTGGTTGGATTTCCTTGGTAAACCAAGTGGGCTTTGAGAAGGCATTAATGGGTTCATATGGTGTGACTAGACTTGAGGTAGTAGCCCTATGCTCTATTTCCATCTCCTCATGACTCTCCTCCTCTTCTCCTTCCATTCCTTATTCTTCTTGTACATTCTACTCCTCCCCTACATCTATTGTCTCTTCCTCTCCAACCTGTCTTTCTGACCTAGCTTGCTCTTTCGTTGGAACCTCACCGATCACTTCTATTTCCTTCTCTATCTCTTGAGCTACTATCCCAGTCTGAGGAGGTGGAGGAGTGGGTGCTTGAGTAGGAGGGTTCTGTAAAGGTGGAGTAGGAGTAAGAGGGGGAATGGGTGAAGGCTTTGGCAATGGAGGTGGAGGTGGAGTAGGCATGGGGATATGAACTGGTGGAGGTTGTGGTGGCAATGGAGTGGTTTGAACTGAAGGTGGAAGTAGAGTGGTAGATGGTGTTTGATGTTGAGGTGGAAGTGGAGTTAGCTGCATAAGGGGAGGTGGAACTTATTGTGAAGTCGAAGGGACTTGGGTTGTAATATCTTCTTCAGAGGTGACACCTATAGAAGAATCTCTTCCCAACTCAATAGTCTCCTTCTAAACTTCACCTGCAACCTCCTTGACTGACTCCTGAGAATCTTATTGAATTTCTTCTCCCACATTGTCAAGAGGACTGGTGAATTGTGTAGGGAGGCAATAAAAGGCAATGATTTGTTCTACAGTCAGAGCTTGTTGCTCAATCTCTTTAAATCCATGAAGGCCTTCAAAATAGAAGATGTCAAACTCATTACTATCAGAGCATCCAAATTTACCTGCTCTCCTTGGGCTCCTCCTATAATATCTCCTTGTGTATCTTCCTCCTATAGCCTTCTTTTCTTTAAGAATCCCATAGATTGGGTCCTTTTGTTAAGGGGCACTAGGTCATCTTCATCTTCTTCCTCTTCCTCTAAAAGATTTTCCATGTGGGTTAGTCTTGAGGCTCTCTTTCTTTTGTACATGTGCCCCTTTATCATCCCGACAGGCCTAGGTCCATTTATTTTAACTTTTGGCACCTTCTTGGGTACACTTGGAGGTTATAGACCAGTAGAAGAAGGAGCATTTGGAGGGGCTATGCTTCCAGTCATTCTAGTTTTTGTCTTCTTTGAATGAGTAGTTGATCCATATGTTGTAGGGTGCTCATGTGTATACACTATTTTTGGCCCCAGTGGTGCAACCTCTTTGAATTGTAGCATCAACACCTTTTCTCCTTTCTTTTTATTTTCCTTAGAGGGCTGAGCTGGTTGTTGCTTCATCATAATAGAATCCATTAGAAATGGATGGGCGATCCACTCCTTAGTTACCTTGATGACATGCTTGGCCTTGAAATTGATGTCATCATTCTCATCACTATCAACTTCTACATTTAGGATTTCCCTAGTGTATACCTTATCTTGGTTGTAGATAGGATCCAAAACATCCTCAGAATCAACTTCCCTCACCTTTTGTGGCACTCGTAATAGTAGAGAAATCTATGCTAACTCTAAAATCAATTGGCAGTAGTCACGGATCCTAACTTCATAATCATCCAGGTAGTTTATCCAGTGGTCCTCGATGTGAGGCTCATGCACAAAATGCCTACCTATGATATGGCTATATGTACCTATGGGGTCAAATTTGGTCCTTATGAGATTGTCATTTTACAGTGGGTATTCATCCCATTTGAAGGCTAGTGAATTGCATATCTTCATGTCTTGTAAGAAATGGAGACCTATGGAAATTGGGAAATCCCAACAATGCTTCTTCTTATGCCAGATATGCTCATGAGCATCTCATAGTTGTCGGGCCATCTCCAACAAAATTATCCTATCCGACAGATACCTTGGCAGGTTATTTGGAGCTAGGGTGCTTCCTACCACCCAGATGAAAGTGAAAGTTTTGAACTAAATGTAAAATGCCCCAAGGGCCTTCACCTTAGCTGCTACCTTTATTGAAATCCTCTTGGCATAATCTCCCTCTATGGAGTAGATGATAGCAAAGATAAAAGCATCATTAACAGTACGATACTCCAGATGGTCTTGTGTAAAGTATTCCTTCTTGACCAACTGTGGGTAGACTGTAAATGTGTTAGAAATTAAAGTCCACCAAGATAACTAAGAGGGGGGGGGGGGGGGGTGAATCAGTTATCAGATAATTATAGCTTTTATCAACTTCAACAACATTTAACCATGTAAGCAATATAATTACCAACCATAGAAAGATACTCATACACAATGACACAATAACACAAGATATGTTGACTAGGGAACCTATTAATCAAAGAGTAAACCCCGGTGGGAATGATGCCCACAAAAGATGCACTAATATGAATATTCCTTGTGAGAGGATGGACTCTGTTAGGAGTCTTATGAAATACATTCAGTACATATAAATCCCTGTTAGGAGATTTTGAATCCCTGTTAAAAGATTCTAACCCTGTTAGGAGTTATGGAAGATAGAAGGACCCACTGCCCAAATAAATTTAGGGTAAGATCACTGAACTCACTATCCAAATAATCTTTTCATTATTCAATAGAATAATATGTTACCTCTTCTTTGACTGTACCAAACCACACTCACTACTACATTAGATCTCACTTTCATATCTCTGTACTTCACATGTCTTCCTTCACAATTTCACTCTCATACTTAGCTCTTTTCTTCACTTCATGCATACCACATCACACATCAACATCAATAAGGAAAAACATTCCTTTCTTTATACCACATTCAAATAATTACAAATGAGTCGGCACACAATTACAAAATAAAAATTTCCACACGCTACATCAAAATTACACAAAATTGTCAGCTTCCAGATATAATAACTCTTCACTCATGTGACCTCAAATTTTGTGCTATGAACCACATTACTAACAATGTGTCTCAAACTTCTCTTTAACTGCACAAAACTAGATTCCATCCTGATTAGGAGATATCATCCAATTTCCAAAAATGGCTACTTAGGAACACTGCCTGAATACTGCTTCCACCAAAATGCTCATAACTTTCATGAATAAAATAATTATTATCTGTGCTCTTAACCATAGACATATAACATATTAAAGAGTATAACCTCAACATCACATATCTCTAACTACAATATCCCATGTGCGCTAATCAAAACATTGTCCGCTTCTCTGCAAGCCTCCAGAAGATCACTGTGTTGACATCAATGACAATCATAGTCATGAATGCAACAATAACTACTACAGAATGACTGCCAAGCATTCAACATTCATTCCTAACAATCTCCTCCATTGGCATTGATGGTGATATAGATGAAAAACATCCAATGTTCTAAAAATCCAATACTGCAACATTGCTTCTTCAAATCAATCAAATCTTGTTTCGTTATCCTATTCAATTCTCTCCAATAGATGGTACAAGTGGTTTTTCATGTACACTTCTCCCCCATTGACATCAATGATAGAAATTTCATCACTATGTCAACAACAACTCAATGTCAAAATACACTGTTCAGAAAATACATTCACAAGAGTCCTCATGACTCAGTTCAGATACACATACTCCCCCATTGAGGAAGTACCAACATCCAATCTAGAAGAACACTAGATGGATGCAACCAATTGCATCATTACTCAAAAGTAGGTGGGGGAATAACCCCAAGCATACCTCTCATATACTCAAATGTATCCTTAGGCAAAGGCTTAGTAAATATGTCTGTTATCTGTTCCTTTGTGCTTATGTACTCCAGTTTGACTTCTTTCTCATCAACTTTCTCTCTTACAACATGATATTTGATCTCTATATGCTTTGTCTTAGAATGTAATACGAGATTCTTAGACATACTAACTGTGCTGGTGTTGTCACAATGTATGACAACAGGCTCAACAAACTTAATTCCAATATCCTTCAGCATTTGCTTCATCCAAATTATCTGGTTACAATTGTTTGCTGCTGCTACATACTTTGCTTCTACTGTGCTCTGTGAAATACAATTATGCTTCTTGCTTAGCCAAGAAACTAATCTTCCTCCAATAAAAAAGGCTCCACCACTGGTGCTTTTCTTGTCATCAAAACTACCTCCCCAATCAGCATCTGTATATGCACATAGGGTAAAATCATCAGATTTTTCATACCATAATCCATAATCCATTGTGTCTCTTAAATATCTCAGTATCCTCTTTACTTCTACATAATGTGACTCTCTAGGTTCAGCTTGAAATCTTGCTACCATTCCAACTAAATGTTGTATATTCGGTCTAGTGTATGTTAAGTACTGCAATCCTCCAATCATGGATCTATATTTCTTATGCTCAACTGCCGGTATTTCATCTTTGCTAGATAGTTTGTGTCCTGTAACCATAGGTGTTCCAACTGGTTTACAATTCTCCATTCCAAATATTTTCAGTAAATCATTCAAGTACTTTGTCTAACATACAAAGATACCATCATTATTTTATGTTATCTGTAATCCTAAAAAATATTTCATCTCACCAATCATACTCATTTCAAATTTAGTCTTCATTTCATCAGCAAATTTGTCACTAGCTTCATCTTCTCCTCCAAAGATAATGGCATCAACAAAAATAACTATAACCAACAAACCATTTTCAATTTCTTTTGTGTATAGATTGCTATTAGTTGTTCCTTTAGTAAATCCCAATTTCAACAAATACTTATCCAGTCTAGCATACCAAGTTCTAGGTGCTTGCTTTAGTCCATATAATGCTTTCTTCAATTTACATACCATATCTCCTTCTTGAGTCAAAGGAAAACCTTCAGGCTACTCAATGTAGACTTCTTCTTCCAATTCACCATTCAAAAATGTAGACTTCACATCCATTTGATACACTTTAAATTTCTTGAAAGATGCATAGGCCAAAAACATTCTTACTGCTTCAAGTCTTGCTACTGGTGCAAAAGTTTCTTCATAGTCAATTCCTTCTTGCTGCAAGTATCCCTTACATACCAATCTTGCTTTATTTCTTACCATTTATCCTTGTTCATTCATCTTGTTTCTGAATACCCATTTAGTTCCAATCACATTCTTGTCTTTAGGTCTAGGGACCAATTCCCATGTCTTGTTCTTTTCAATCTGATCTAGTTCTTCTTTCATAGCATTAATCCAATGTTCATCTTCACAAGCTTCACTAGTAGATTTAGGTTCAATTTGAGAAATCAAACATAAATGTACCTTATTACGAGTTAGAACTCCTCTGTCCAAACTTCCAATAACTTGTTCAACAGGATGATGTCTTGATAGATACCTATTTGGTGTCATAGTCATAGATCTTGTTTCAACTATAGATTCTTCTCTAGATTCCTCTCTGGTTTCTTCTACAAGATTCTCATTCAATAATTCACTGTTAGTCTCATAGAATAATTTAGTAGATTTAGTGTTAGGCTGAGGATTGGCTTCTTCATCAGATTCATAATCAAGCATTCTTTCCTAAATTTTGAACTTCTCATCAACTTTAACATTTGCGCTCTCAACAACAGTGTTAGTTCTCTTATTGTAACATCTATATGCTTTGCTTTTCAAAGAATATCTAAGAAAAATTCCTTTATCACTTCTAGGATCAAACTTTCCAATATCATCATCTCTCTTTATATAACATCTGCTTCCAAAAATTCTAAAATACTTAACTGAGGGTGCATGTCCAAACCATAATTCATAAGGTGTCTTGTCTGTGTCTGCTCTGATTTGTACTTTGTTCATTGTATATACTGCTGTATTCACTACTTCTCTCCAAAATGTCTTTGCTAAATCATTCTCAAATAACATAGCTCTTGCTGCTTTAGTCACTGACCTATTTCTTCTTTCTGCAATACCATTTTGTTCAGGTGTTCTAGGGGCTAAAAACTATCTCTTAATACCATTCACTTCACAAAAAGTGTTAAACTGTCTAGAAGTAAATTCACCACCTCTATCAGATCTCAAACATTTAATCTTCATTCCAGAATCATTCTCAACTTTATTCTTAATGATCTTAAACTTATCAAATGCTTCAAATTTTTCTTTTAGAAATGCAATTCACATCATTCTTGTAAAATCATCAACAAGAATCATAAAATACCTTTCTCCATAGAATCCTCTAGTCCTAGTAGGATCGCTCAAGTCTGTATGAACAATCTCCAAATTCTTTGCTGATGTGAACTTCTTACTAGGATATGAACTTCTCTTCTGCTTAGCCATCACACATTCTTTGCAAATCATGTTAGTAGGTTTCATAATTTTAGGCAAATCCCTTACTGCAAGTGTAGTACTTACTTTCACAATGTTATCAAAGTTTATATGACAAAACCTTCTATGCGATAACCAACTGTCATCAATCTTAGTAATCAAACATGTCATCTCGGTAGAATTCAACTAAAATATATTACCTCTGGTTCTAGATCCAGTTCCAATCAGATTTCCATTTTTATCCTTTATCACACAAGTTTTCTCAGTAAACCAAACTTGATATCCCTTATCAACTAACTGTCCAACACTCAAAAGATTATGTTTCAATCCATCAACAAAGTAAACATCATCAGTATTAGTCTTTCTATCAAGAGTAATAGATCCTATACCTTTAATCAAACAAGGTGCATTGTTACCAACTCTAACAACTCCTCCATCATAATTGTTAAACTTTATGAACTTTTTCATATCTCCAATCATATGATGTGAACAACCACTGTCTATAATCCAATCAACTTTCTTTTCAACTTGGGAAACTAAGGCTTTTTCTTCCTTAACATCAGATTCATGATTCTCTTCTTTAATTGCTATAAATCCTATTTCATCATTATTCTCAGTATCACTTTCACTCAAGGTTCTTTCAATACTAGCTTCAAGATCTTCATCATTAGCATAATAACATTACTTAGATCTTCTAGGCTTGAAATGATTTATGTACTTCTTAACTCTCTTAGGACATTTAGATGCAAAATGACCATATTCTTGACAAGTGCAACATTTAAAATTTTTCTTACTGTCTGGTTCTCTTTTCACAAGCAAGGCAATACCTTCTTCAATCTTCTTGTCTTCTTCATTTCTAGATCTGCTGCTAACATAATCTCCACTCACACTAGTACTTCTTGACAAAGTAGGATGAACACTAAGAGCACTAAATGCTGTCTCCATTCTAGGTAAGTCTCCTAATACCCTCAGGTTCATTTTTGTTGCTTCCAATCTTCCAAGAAGAGTCTCTCTTGTAAAGTTCATAGTACAAGGTATAACTTGTTCAATCATCTATGTTGTTTGCTTAAATATAGGAGTCAATGTCCTCAAAATTTTCCATATCACTTAATTCTCTATCTTTGATCCTCCATAAGATTTTATCCCTGCAATAATTTTTGACATTCTACCAATAGAGCTTCTAACAGATTCATCTTCCATCATTCTAATATCCTCAAACACACATATCCAATTATGTAATCTAGCTCTCTTTTCATGTTCATCACCTTCAAAAGTAGATTGTAAAGCTTTCCAAATTTCATGAGATTTTCTAAAACATTTTACCTGACTGTATTCATTCTCTGAAAGTGCTATCAAAAGTGCTTCTCTTGCAAGTATGTTGAACATGAATAGATCTACCTCATCTTTTGAACTTGATTCAAGATTATCTTCTTCAATGATAGTCCTATCATTCTTTGTAATCAACCAATAACCTAGTCCTAAACATAGTAGATGTGTCTTCATCTTTTC